>JAGDQP010004438.1:0-13576 GCA_022664845.1 Lepisma saccharinum
TATATATATATATATATATATATATATATATATATATATATATATATATATATATATATATATATATATACACACTACGTTTGTGTTATTACACCACTTTAAAAAGCTATGTTAATTTTAAACTTTTCTTTGTATGGATGTATTTCTCTTGTGTGTAGTATATATTATGCAGTTGATACTATTGACAGTATGGAATGATTACATATTACTAAACATTCCTGGTAAGATAAAAAAAAACAACTAAGTTGTAATTTACTTTTTACATAATACTGTAACTGGGCATACGTCTGTTGTATTCTTCCTAATAAATAAATAAATAAATAATCCTACCGTTCGCGTCTTTTTTACTGATACCATACTTTGCAAAATGTATTTGGAAACCCACTCAACAATTACACCTTGTAATCCAACTTGTGATATCTACATGTGTATGAATCTCATATATTTAGCTCAAAGAGCATTTAAGATTGATTTTGAATCATTGCAATCGAATTCACAATGTAAATCAAGTCATTTCTTAAGACGTGCAAGGAAAAAGATCTCTACCATTTCCATGTAATACCATCTCAGCTAAAGTCATTAAATATTACAAATTCGGATTTTGTGAAATGTGGATTGAATACACTCGTTTTATATTTTGAACTACGTGAAATAAAATATGAACTTTAGTTAATGTTTTGACTCTTATGACCTTTATGTATATTCGATCAAATGCAAAATTAAAATGAAATAAAAATTAATATTATATTATTTCTGTTCTAGATAATGAAGATAGTTTTAATTACGATGTCGTTTTTTTTTCAATTTCTGAAATATTTATAAAAAATAGTTGCAGACTGTTATACGAGAATATTCTTGGTCAAATACCACTAACAGATTATTTTGAAAGTAATGAAATGAATCAATTACGAATTCTGTTCGTTGTTTCTCATGAAGCTGTACAAGCCATAATGAATTTGATAAAGTGTTCTACCACGCACTTCATTTACTTATTAATTTACGCTTCTAAGGTTTTTACTGGCATCTCTGGTCTAAGTTCATCTCAAATTTGAGAAATGGCTTTCCTTGGCTGGTACGTCTTCCTTAAAACGGACAAGTAGAGTAACAATCAACGCGTTCATTCCAGGTATTATCCCTTATTTGCCAAAGTGTACTGAAGGAAGTCAAGGTGGAAGTTTCGCACACCGAGAGCAAGGTTTGAACCTGCTTCATTTCGCGGTGGTGACCTTCGCCATTATAACAAGAGGTTGGGCCCTTTTATATCCTTCAGACATTTTGATTTGTCCTTTAGTCTTCGATTCCAAGTAAGGAAACTGAATTTAATCCACAACAACAGAATTGAATGAAAAATGTAATTTAATTGAATTTGGATATTATTTTCCATTCCCAATTTATAATTTACGATTATTAAAATCAGCTAATCATTTTGGCGGAGTTTGTAAGGCATAATTAGCAATGTTCAGAATAAAACGGTTGCTCCATAATTATAAGGTAAGGAAATGAAGACAAACTACTTGAGTATGATAGGGAACCTCAATTTTCTCCAGAGTGGTTGAAAGTCCGTCTGTTTACAAACACTCCGATATTGAACATGAATAAAAAACCTTCGCCAAAACAAATTTGAAATTTCAAACTTAAGTATTTGTGGGTGGTGAGAAAAGAATCTGAAAAATATTTACGATTTGGAATGTTATTTCACATTTACGACAGAAAGAAAGACTTTATCGATTTTCGAATCGTATATTTTTAAAAGGGTATCAGTCCAGGAGTACATTTTTGTGGAGGAGGGGGGAACTGAGGAACACGTTTTAAAATGGAAAATACTAAAATGAGATGAAATTTTTGGGAGTTACGGCTTCACGGATTAAAAGTTATTCTGAGTCATGAGATTGTATCGCTATTACAAAATATGAATATGTTATTGGTCACTGAAGATTGGGGGCTGATGCCCCTCTTGAAAAACAAAATGAAGAAAAATTTACAGGAACCATATTTATTTCCTTTTATTTGCATTCACTTACGTTTCTAAAGTAATATAATATTGATTGCATACATCATCAATTAGATTCTTCTACAGTTTATATCACTCATTTTGCAATGAAACAAAAATTATGATCTGACAGCAAGTTTGCTCATTGTCTGGGTTTTCGTTCTTCACAGACCACTTTAAAATATTATCATAGTATTCTAAGTACTCATCAGGAGCAAATCGATTTAGGTTTCCCAAATCCTTAACTTCATTGCACTTGAACGGAAACTTTTTCTGATGGATAAGCTCGTGTGCTTGTGGATGAATTCTTGACTGAAGCCCTCTTAAAAGTTTTCAGGACAGTATAAATTTAAGGTAATTGATTTAGTCATTCCATTTTAATGTCAATATGTACAACTATAACTGTATTTTCAAAAATGCTGCAAAGCAAAAAATAACCAAATTGTGGACAATGCCCTTTTAAAAATATACGATTAATTTAATTCTATACAATTGAAAATTGTCGCACTTGTGAAATGAAAAACTATAGAAACTGTGTGTTAACTGAGGGGCTTGGTGCAAAAATGCTGTAACCTCCACTGCAAAATGATTTAGAAAAAAGGACCGCAAGTTACAGGTATCGATACATGGCAAATACAGTGTTATTGCCATCAAAACTATTGAAGGCACTTAGGGTAATGAATTGGTACATAAGTTTTCGCTCTTTATATAAATTTGAATTAAAAAAACAAAAACGAAAGTGTCTGTGGGTTGCACCATGTCTGCACCAAGCCCCTCAAACTGATATTTGTAGTATTCATAAGGCCAACAAATAGAACTTTAATAAAATTTTGAAATTTAGAGGAAAACCGGCTAAAAAAAAGTGGATAGAAATAGGCCTACATTTCCACAGTCCTATGGTCTAGGGTGATTAAGGTCAAGATCTTTGGATAAGCAATGGGGAGGCATGAGGAATAGAGCCAAGCTGTTCAGTTTCACCAGGTGAAGTCCTGGATGATACCTTAAATAAGGTTTTCTCTGCCATTTACTATGTCGCTGCCCTGCGTGACGGGCTTAGGTCAAAATTGCCTTATTACTTTTATGTTATATTAATTCACCAACAGACAAAATCGTGATAGTTTGTAACAGAATATTCGACATATTTTAAGTTACAGTTTGTTCAAATCTTGGCTCATTGCATTTGAACTAGGTCTATGACTTGAACAGTGAAAATGGTAACGCTTTGCGATTTATAAAATAATGAAAGATATCCATGATGAAAACAGAAAATCCGTAACACCCCACTATCATAGAAGTGATTATTCTGCTCAGTTGGAAGAGTGTTGTCTTAGCAATCGGGAGATTATGGGAACGAGCCCAGCGGCCGCACATCCTCACTGAGGTTTTTTCATGTTTTTTTTTCCTCAGCCATACCAAATGTCGAGGTAGTATCTTCATACTAGATCCCATCCGACCTAGTGTGGTAACTGAATTGGGGAAAGAGAGAGAAATTCCCAGGCACCTCTAGACACTTCCCAGGAACTACATTACCTTTGTGCTTTCTAGAGGGAAACTTGTTAAGAGCTTCATGAGTGATATCAAATCATACCAAATGTAAAATAAAATATAATTGAAATAATTATAATATTCAAATTAGTGAAATGGAATCTAAGCTCAGAAGACAGCACACATTTTCTATAACAGGAGAAGTATATCAATAGCCTCAGAGTAACATGTCCAACATCCTTAAATACTCAGGACAGTCAGATGTCTTAATGTCCAGCGCGTTTAGATTTCGTTGTTGATTACGTTGGAAAATAATGCAATACTATTAGAAAATCACTATTAGAAAATTTGAAATCAAAGAGAGAGAAAGATAGTATGACACTATCAGATTTCGAAAACTTTACTAATTCAGGTAAATGTAAAGAGAAGAAAGAGTAATAGTACTTTCATTAAACGATGTGCTGGATGTCGAAGATGTAGAAAGAAAATTATTTGTTTAAGATTTCCAGTCGAAGAGTGAGATTTGTTATGTACATTTTTTAATGTTCTGCGTAAGTTATCAATCATGGACAACTGATGCTATGGGAAAAAATGTATGTTGAGCAGCGTGTGCTGTTTCTGGTAGGTTGTTTCAAAAATTGATCGACTTCCTGAATTACGAGAAAACAGTCAAACTGGTGAGGAACTGCAGAAATTTGATCGATTACAGGTATTGTGAATTTCCACGACAAAAAGCGAACGGGGATTTGCTTTTATGACTTAACACAACGAAATAGTTTCACAATTACTGAAAACTTTTTCTAAATTAAATTTTGCCTCTAACTTAAGAAATTCCATCAGATTGGTCTATCACGTGAAGTTTTGGTCACAAATCTGATTTGTAATTTAAATAATTCATCGCTTTGAATATTTTTTTATTTCTATGAGTTCGCAAAAATAAAAAAAAAAGTAGCTGATCTTAAACTACCTTTTTAATGCTGATTTCAAACATGATTTTTTATTCTTTTTACGCTTTGGGGAAAAAATTGAGTTTATTTTTTTAAAATGCATAGAATTGACTATTTAATTTCGTGTTTCATTTTCGTATGTGGTGAAAAAAGCAAATTCGATGATGCCAGACAACTCAGGAAATATATACAACTTTATGAATGAATAAAAACAGCAGAATATACCTATCCACAATTCTTCAAATGTGTATCAAAGAAAGCTGCCTAATAAGCAGGATATAGTCTCTGAACATACATTTAAAGCGTACTCCTTTCATCTTTACATTTTCTTTGAATGTAGAACATAAAAATTAAATTTTACTTCGTCTGATGATTGCTTGGTGTGTTCTTTATATTTTGCTAAAGTATTTTTTTTTTTTTGTCCTTTCTTGATAATACTCAGATCATATTGAAACAAATCAATGGGATCTAGAGAAATTAGCACTTATATTGCAACTGAAAATTTTTGAAGACAACTAACACATTTTCTACCACTGTTTTGTAATTAGCATCTTTTCAGTTTTTCAGAAAGATTTAAAACACATATCTTAATTACATCCATACATATTTATCAATTCGGTACACAAATCTTTAATTTTTCATGACTTTGTGAATTTGGGAACTTGCAAAAATGGTCCTTTTGTAATTATTGTGTGTAATTTTAGAAAACATTGTTGTTGCGTACTGAGAATTGACCAAACAAATGTCTTATTAGTGTTCTTAATACTAAAATTGAAAGAAACGAATGTTTTCAATATTATAACACAAGTATAACTAAAAATGCCTGCAATGTGGTAAATACACTTACACAATTTACAATATGCACTGATGGTTTTCGCATTTGAAACTGATAAAAATTGTATTTACATTTGAAATCAAATAAAAAAAATAGGTCTTAGAGCATCCATTAACTTCTAAATAGCAAGAATCGTGTAGGCAAGTATAACCTCAAATTAGAGGAGCTCGTTATTTTCTGGCTATCATTCAGCTATCCGGAAGAAGTAAAGACAAAAACTTAACAAGCCAAGAAGAAAGGAACCCAACTTAGAAAAAAATGTTGAAATATGACTTAGTAACCAGGCTCCTTTTTAAAAATATTTAAAAATAAAGGACAAATGAGAGCAACAGTGTCATTTTTAAAGCTGTTTATATAATACTTAAGAATATCTATCAAATGAACTATTCCATAATTTGAATATGTGTGTTATGGAAGAGAAATGTGAAAGCCTAGACCTTATTTTATGGACCTTCAAATATATCGCCTAAAAGACCGAACTTCAAACTCTGCATTAATTCACGTCATAGATGATTTTAGCTTATCGAAATTTTCAATATTGTTCGTGATTTGTTCGATACTTCTAAAACTTGTAAATGTGAAGTGTGAGTACCAAGGCCTCTTAAGATGAAAACCCGTAAATTATTACTTTTGAAGACTGTATGTATTACGTTTGGCTTATTCATACTATTTGAACTTTGTATATAGTCTCGTTTTCTAGAAGAAACTTTGTATATAATTTTCTAGAAGCTATATTCAGTAAAAAGTGTAAGTTCAAAAAATAAGTAGTTACTCATATAATAATGTCAGTCTACGTATTTTAATTTTGATGATTTTTAAAGTTTTTTTTTTGTGGGTATATATATTGGCGTATTTGTGATTGCACAAATTAAAATGAATACGATAATAAACCAGGAAATGAAGGGATAGAATCTCAAGTAACCCTTGTTGAAATTCGTCCAGTGAAAAACATACAGTGAATGTACGAAAATAGTAGAATAAGACCATTGTGGAAAAAAAGGGATTATGAAACGGTTTAAGTACTGGAGTATTTCTAAATTTCTATGTACAGCGAATTGTAACTCCTAATAACTGAAAATTGCAGAGATAAAATGTTCAAGTCCCTGATCGATAACCCACGATACGAGCTCATGGTCATTACAACACTTGAAAATATGAACATGAAGGAAATTACACAAACAAATAACGTGCAGGTAAGTACATGAGAGTTAATAGTTTGGATAGCGGGCCGACCTAGAATTCCACGGCCTTATTGAATATTTAATAAATATGATATCTCAGTGTAATAGAATATTGACTTTCAGCATCAGTGATTGGTAAGGAAGATAAACATTGTCTTTCTTGGAGTAACTAACATGCCCTTTGTCCACTGTTATTGCATCTACTATCAGCATTTCAATTTAACTACTTGTGATTTGTCACTTTGTCGAAATAAATTATCCCACCACTAATAGATTTATTGACGTATTTATTTTCTAAATATGCCTTTACAGTTCCAGTATATGACGTATACCGTATTTTCCGGTGTTACATAATACCAAAATATTAACAAATATCTGTTAATTTGAGAACCGTTGTAAATAACATATGTATGATTAGTTACGACAATATATGTAAACTCATTTTTGAAGGGCAAGGAGGCAAAGATCTACACACATGTGTTTTCGTTCTGAACCAATAGTTATATCACCCAACTTTAGTAATTATGTTTAAACTCATTAAAGATTAAATTAGCTAAACCTTGTTATGTGTGAAATGTGAATTGTTATCTAACTTAGCAGCTTTTCCAAATCAGTCATATAAGAAACGAAAGAAAGTGAGAGTACTTACATCTCCATTACGTTGTTGGCTCCTCCTCTTTAGCTGTAGAAGGTGATGATCTCCTCTGTCGTGGTCTCTAGAAGATGATAAAAGTTACAAAACATTGATTAAAGCCGAAAGAAATCACTACAAATATTGAAACTTGATCGAAAAATATCAATTTCTAAGCTTGACACTTATAGGCTTCATAGCAGCAACAGTACATTTTTGTCTGTTTAACTTATCCACAAGAGAAGAAAACGGAAAGTAATTGTTTGGGCTGCAACTTTTCTTATGAATATAAGAAAAACAAACATAAATAAACTCTCCACACAAGACCCTTGAGATGGTTGGAAGACTGACTAATATATTGTACCGTATTAATAAACAAAACAGATGTAAACTTACAAAAATTGATGAGACCTACAAATTGATGATTCCACAACCATCATATGAGATAATTGTGATCCGAATTAACACTCATACATTGTATTGTGTCAATCAGTATGAATAAACAAATTAGGCGCTAACTGACACAGACTACTGATACTATTCACACAAGAACACTGTGAGGAGCTGGAAGTTAATTGGTTGATAGAGTCGCGGGCACGGCTGTAGCTGTAAATTTCAGCTCCTGTTCAACTTCGAACAATTCTTTCTACGCTCTCAAAGTGCGTATCGGCACCTACGATTTTTGTTTGATATTCTGAAGAGTAGGGCAAGTAGATTAGAACCTATTAGGGCAAGCTCCAGCATCATAATTCTGACCATCCCCTTATTGCAAGAAAAAATACATTTGAAACTAGACTTCAAAGATCTGTGCAAATGCCACCTACTGCATTGACTATAATGCTCATTCTCCAACTAAATTCCTACTGAACGTCACAATGGGTTAGCCCAAAACCGTTTTTTGTGCCATCAGGTTAACTTTGGCTAGGGCGTCTTCTTGGCTTTCATGGTTTAATTTCCAAATTAATATATTCCCTAAACCTAGAATCTTTCGCTTATCGTGACGAACTTCCTTCTCTTAATTTAGGTGCATGTAACACATAAGCAAAATTATAGTGATTACAATTTGAGAACTCTCCCACACCTACATGCTGAAAAGGAAGAAAAGAATATTTTAACGAATAATAGTCAACCTTACAGCATCTTAACTTCCAGGCTGACTTTATCCATAAGGATTAATCTGTTCGCGGAAGAAGGAAAGAAAAAGTTCCTGGCCTTTTGAAGGTAATGTACTATTCCGTCATTTACCTGGAATGTTTGGGTGAAAAATCAGAGATTTAATCATGATTTAAATCGTGATTTAAACCAGATGATTTTTTTTAGAAATAAATCAATGATTTAAATCAAAGATTCTTTTCTTTTGTTAAAAAAAAGTAGAAATAAAGTGCATTATTTTTAATCATTCTGTGATTTGAATCATATGTAAGCTTGAAATGTACCTATTAGTCCCTATGTGATGATAGGCACTTATGATGTAAACCAAAACCAAAGTGATCAACCTAGAATTTTAACAAACTATTTGATTGGTTCATTTTGATTAGCGAAATTTTAGAAGAGAACGTAGGAACCCAATTAACATTATAAGTTTACAATTTGTATTGTAAATATGCTCATTTTTGTAATACATATGAAAACACACAGAAAACAGAAAAATCCAGTTTTCGTTTCGTAACATTACCTACTTTGTGTATTTGTATCAAATTATTTGATTTCTTCACAAACTGGCCAAAAGCAATTTATACTCAATGGAAGTATAAAGTTTACCTATGTGTATGCTGGCAGTTAAAAATGCAAAGCTGCGTATCCACTATTGATTTGATGCATTAAATAGCTCTCATTAAATTCAATTTTATCTAAGACCTTTAGGCAACTTTGGATTAGTCCGAATGGATGATGATGGGAGAATTGGTGGAATGAAGAAAGTGGGAGGAAACGAGAGAACCTTGAGAAAACCCACGTACTGTTTTTGTTCATTACAAAACCATATAGCACGAGCCGGAACCCGACGGACCAGAGGTGAGCGCTCTACTACTGAGCGACGGCGGCTCTAAAATAGCTCTCATACTTTATAGAATAATAGCTGATGTACCCGCTCGTTGGTGCGGGGTGAGTAAAATGTATTGGCAGCTACTATCAATACTACTACTTCAGCGACTAAACTTGGACTTAAATGTCATCGGGACTGTCAACAATCAGTTCAGTGACCTCCCAAAAACTATGGACTCGACACTAATTTCGGACATTTTTTATTATATTTACGTCACCCCTTTCCCACTCTACCCTTAGGGATGGTAGAGGTGCCTTACACGACATCGGGAGTGCCACTGTTCATCTCAGCGACCCCGAAAGCTATTGATTCAAAACTAATATAGGTCGTTTTCGAATTTTTCTAGATGTCACCCCTTTCCACCCCAACCCTAGGGGTGCTTGGGAAGTCTTACATGGTATCGGGAGTGTCACTACTCATCTCAGCGACCCCGAAACTGTGATTTCGAAATTAATATCGGTCATTTTCTATTATTTTTAAATGTCACTCCTTCCCAGCCCTAGGGGTGTTAATATTCATCTGTGATCCCGAAAACTATATCGGTCGACACTAATATCGGTCGTTTTGAGTGCCACAAGTCATTTAAATAAAAAAAATTGATTAAAATAAAAAAAACGTGATTTTTTTCAACCCTGGGTGAAACCAAGTTAAACTTGAATGAGTGTGGAAGTCATGAGCTAAATTACAATCAACGTTGTCTTCCCTGTGGTGGTCGGTAAAGAGCAATCTTCACTATTAGAACATGGTGCTGAGTTTAGCGGCAAATTCTAAACATAGATCAACAAAGAACTCGTGTAATACATTTTTTATTGTATTTAGGAAGGAATTGGTAAGTTGTATGACAAAAAATTGGATTCTGGTAGTATTTCGTCAAGCAAAGAATGGGAAAAGGCAAATGTGAATTTGAATTGTGTTTATGGCCTCTTTGATATATTTAGCTCAGGCGGGAATAGGAGTAGGGGAATGAATGTCAGTGAAATCAGCCAGGGGCTAGTTTGAAGGTCTAATCTCTACATGAGCCTGGTGTGACTCAAACCGTGCAAAAACCTCAGTCAGAATGGCTACCTTTTGAGCGTGAACCCAAGAGCTTTTACAGACGAAGCCACCAACTGAGATACGACTGTTCCAGTCGCAAAATGTTAAGCTTGACACCAAAGTAGATTTGCTGGAAATTATGGAGTGCACTCAACCTTTGACATGAATATTTCCACACACATAAACACCACATCATCTTCTCCGTGAAGAAGAGAACGTTGAGAATTGAATTTTAATTTAATTTTCAAGGCCTTTAGGCAACTTTGGCTCAGGCCGTATGGATGATGATGGGATGAAGAAAGTGGAATGAAACGGGAGTACCCCGAGAAATCCCACGCACACAGTGTTTGTCCACCGCAAAGCTCACATGGCATGAGTAGAGTTTGATCTGACGACCCCAAGCACCAGAGGTGAGCGCTCTAACCGTTGAGCCACCGCAGCCCCAGAACGCTGAGAATATGTATACACTTGTATAGTTTTATTGTTTGATATCCACATCCAATTATTACATTAACGTTTGGTATATTTCAAGATCCCTATTTTACAGTAACAGTTATTTACTTACCTACTGCTTAGCCACGTTGTGTCCTCCTGTCTGCTCCACGTATTTGGTTGTCGTTGAGGAGGTCGTCACCCCCAAACAGCTCCCCGTCGAGCATTTGGCATCCTAAAAGAGAACAGCAATTACGTGAAAATATCAGAAAAATATTAACATGATTCAAATTTAAAGAAAAGAATTTTAAAATTTTAACGATTTTAAGGACTTTCGATCCTTTTCCTCATTAGCATTAAAGTATCTACCTAAACTTCAAATCTGATGTTTCAGGTTGTCATTTTGCAATCCTTAATTCAAACTCAAACTATATTTCTATGACCTGTACAGCAACTGAAGGCTTCAGGATATCTTGTCAGCAACTGTACACTATCCACTGGATAAGGAAGAATATCCTAGAGACCACTAACTTAATTCAAGGCATCATACGAACACTAGCCTGATGTGATTGAAGCAAAAACAGGATAAGACAGGAAAATGACCAACAACACGATTCAATTCAATGATATCTCTATTACGAAGAGATTACTTAGACATTCCACACAGACTGACATCGTTAATGATTTATCTGCTGTGTTGTTAATTAACACTAAGAGCTGACACGAAAAACTAGAAACATTTCTGTGTTCTACTATCATTTACTTGTATTTAAGTGCATCTAACTTTCCTAATTCGTCAAGAAAAAGCTGTTAAACTCACTTTGACCTAAACTCACTGTCAGCGTACAGGTAAAATTTCTCGAACTTGGTGACAGTTCTCAAAGTCCAAGAGAATGCTAATTGCTGTGTTGCTATGTGTTATTCAGCCATTTGACTTTATTGTGATTACTTTGAAGTTACAATGTCATGCACTAGTCTTGTTGGAAGCGAAACGTAAGGTTAAGAAACAAGTTCAGCATGGCAATATGTCAGCTGAAGCAGCAGTTAACAATTCTCTGAAAGACACCTACATCCTCCTCTCTTGTCTGGAAGATTTAGTAAAAAATTTAAAAGAACTCAGTTATCAGGCAGACTTTACATATATGACTCTAAGGTTGATGCAAGATAACAATTCACAGCCAGACTAATTCTGATATATACTCTCTGAAAAGGACTGCTTTGTAGAAATCAATTGAAATTACGTTAGTAAAAGTTCCCTTTTTAAATGCATTAAGCTTCATTTTGCAATCATTTTTTCTAAATTAGTTCTTTAACGTTGAATGATAAATTGTAATAACGAAATATATTTATTCATAAACAATGTGAACCGAGAATAAAAAGTAAAAGCTTCGTGTCAATGGAACAACTTTGTTTGTAACTTCTTGAAAACAGTCAGTTGTAGAGTACATTTATAAGGATTCAGTCTGAATGTACAAACAGTCTACGCAACAAGGGCGACAACTTGTTGCCAAAGTAAGGCAAGACGGTGAAAAGTTTTCTTTTAAGAGCATAAGACAGTAAATTTACTTCAAACCAGAACTACACCAAGTCTAATACAACATACTGACGAATTTCGAAAGGGAAATGTATTGTATAAGAACCGAGATATACGGAACGTTTGAAATTTGTCCCGGAAAGATAATATATACTGTTCTTCACTAGTGAGTACACAAAGTTTTCGTACGGTGCTTGACAAGAAATATGCCAAACTAAACGACGACATCTCAATTGTTTTTCAAAACATTATTTTTGATAGAATGACTTTAATGGTAACAATATAGAACAAAATTATAATCAAGCTATAATAATAAAAATTACGAATTGTAATCGTTCTCTTTATCCCAGAACAGTCACTTCTGCGGAAGTGCTTTTCGCCCTCTACCTGAAGGCTTGTGTGAACAGGTTACAAATACAGTATGATAAAAGTAGGAAAAATATATTAAGTGTTTGTACGTTATTGCACCATTTTTGGAGATTTACCTTAAACTCTTTTATCACTGTTGCCAAGTCATAAGATATTTAACCACACTTAAATAGAATATTACTGAAAATGGTAAACATGTTGATCACGTGTGACTGCATGTACATTTATTTTATGTACATGTAGATAGAAATTAACAGGAAATAGTGTACTGAATATTGTAAACATATTCATCAACATGTGCGTAGCTATTATTAGTTTATCGTATGTACATGTTTGTCAACGTGTAACTGTTGAATTATGTGATGAGTAAATACTGTATGTAAATAAAGATATGAAAAGTTTTTAAATGTTAATCAACATGTTTACAATATTCAGTTCACTATTCCCTGTTAATTTCTATGTATACGCACATAAAATAAACCTATTAATATCCACACACATGTGATCAACACATTTACAATTTTCAGAAGTATCTCAGCTGTATTTGGTCCAAAAAACTGAAAAACAGTTGAAGATATATCTCGAATGGAAACATGGCAAGGTAACATACAAACACTTTACAGAATCTTTTTTTCTTATTTTAACATACTTGTAATCTGTTCACTCCTTATTTATATTTTCAAATTAAATTTATACATATATTTTTTTTTTTAAATAAATTATTGTTTCACTGAAGAAGTTTTCACATAGACAGCGAAAAGTGCTTCTGCAGATGTATACAGAAGACGACTTCAATTTAAGGCACGTACTTTTGATAATAAGATTCGTTTTCCTTGCGTTAATAAGCTATAGCTCTTTTAAGCTATAATATAGTTATAAATTTTTAATTTTCTTTGTTTTATTTGCTTCGCTTAAGTTATTTTGAAGCAAAAATCAAGACTATCGTGTCAATCTGAATTTTCAAAATTATGCACTTTTATCTCAACAAAAGGACTTCTGCAACTGTATCATCAAACTCAAAACTGTAAGATACATTTTAGCTAGATTTGTGTAATGTTTGCTTAGACGATTATTCTGGAGAAAATTATATATA
>JAGDQP010004438.1:13676-56619 GCA_022664845.1 Lepisma saccharinum
ATATATATATATATATATGTATATACATGTATATATATATATATGTATATATATATATATATATATAAATGTTCCAAAAGAAACACAATTCACAGTAACTGGAAATGTTTAATTTTTACGGCAATCAAGGTTTTAAAATTGGAACATAAGATACTCATTCGAATGTTTTCCTCCCTTTCATTTTTGGAGGAGCGTGAAAGTAGAATAAGACATTTTGAGTCAAAGATACCTAAAAACAGTAAACAAACTTTGGAAAAATATGATAAGAATTGGGGAAACATGAAAACAAGCATCGAAAATAACTTTTCGAAATTTAGTATTTATGGTAAAATTTTGCACTTGAATTGAAAACTTTAAGTAAGTGAAAATATTCCACGGTAACGTAAAAAGAAGGGCCTAAAATTACTTTGAGGAGACTTGGTATTTTAGGAAACCATTGCACCTCAACAGAGAACGTGAAGTAAGTAAATTAAAGTATTATAAAAATAATAGCAATATGAAAACTAATTTAGAAAACAGGTCAAAATATACTTTGTGAAACTGGGTATTATTGGGAACTATGGTACTTGAATTGAGGACTTAAGTCAGTAGTGAAGTGACACTATTAAGTGACAATAATAAGTGACACTATTACTTACGAGGAAAACAAGTGTTTCACATTTCATTTTCATACAGAAAAGCACGTCCTATCGTCTATGAACGCCAACATGTCTAGGCTTTGAAGTTTATTTATGTGTGACTTATAGGGCACGTTATAGGGTTTATTTATGGTATATTACTATTCCTGTAAAAACATATTTTCACACAAATAGAATTTGCAAAGTTAGGAACTTCAAGTGTACAACATATTGTAGGTAAATGTGAGGATAATGTAATGTAACAATGAAATGTTATGTTTATTGACATATGGAGATAACTGATAAAGTTGTGCAAGACTTTGAACATTACTCAAGTTGATGCTAAATATGTGGTACAAGGAAAATTTCGACGCAACAGTTTCATTTCATTAAGGCTTTCTTTTTACACGGTTTATCTTTATCCCGACACTGACGTTGATTTTCTATGCATATAAATTCAAGAAATAATTCGAAATGGTCAAAAACTACGCAAAAGTTTAGGCAGAACGACCTACTAAGCTTCGAACATGTGACCTGTTTATTTCGATGTAAGTATTCCGAAATTAAGTCAACATTTTCGCAGGTTTTAGACTTAAAGATAAGTTATTTTGTATCAGATAGTAAGTATGGCATGATAGTCTTAGAGCAATTTCATTAGGGATCTATTGTACATTTAGGTATCGGAACTTTTTTAAAAACACATACGTGTTTCCTATTTCCTGTTTTTCTTTATCACTTTCGAATCACTAAAGAAACTGAATCTTACTTACCTTCACTGCGTAGCGCTGAATAACATCTCAAGAAAGGTGGTGGTTTCCAATCCTCATAAAAGAACAGGCCTTCGTAGAAAGTAGAGCCGAATGAAGAATCCGTCGACGTGCAGGGTTGCCAGGTAGTCTGGGAGATCTGCGTCGTCCTCTTCGTGTTGGATTCTTCTTACTTGCAACATCACAAACAAATTACAACTAATAGTAAAAAAAAAAAAAATCGGTCCGTCGAACTCGCGGGGATCTGAAAATAAAGAAAACAAAATTTCATTTAATAATGCAACATATATAATGTAGCCAAGTCATTAGTACTAATTTAACGAATTCTAAGAGGAATAAATTTACATCGTATAGTACTCTATGAAATACAAACAACTAGGAAGTAATAAGATTTTTCTCCCTCCGTTAACCGTAATATGAACCTATAACTTCAGGTTACCTGTATCAAATTAGTATCTTTACCAGTGCATCTACCATTCCCAGGATGATTCAATTTCGGGTGTTGGAAGTTGTTTTCAGTCAGACTATTGTGGTGTACCCTGGCTTTTTGTTTATTGTCATAGAAACATAATTCGACAGTTTCTGTTAAATCTTAGGGAAAATGTGAAAGTAGTGTGGCAGGAAATCAGGACTATAAAGAGGTTGAATGAGCAGTAGAAGCAAAGACTTTCTAATGGACAAAACAGTCCTTTTTTTAAGCCTAGCATCTCAGTAAAATGTGATTAACAGACTCCTTACTTATTCTCAGCTCTATCACAATCATCCTGACAGTTAGTTGTCTGTCCTTTGCTACTACAGACCGCGCTTCACAACATTGTTTTTGCTTGACAATGTTAACTTCAATCCAAAACAATTCAGGTTAACGCAGAATGTAACGACCTAAACTTGGTTTCATATTCCTCTGTATTCTTATCGCGACACAGTCACGCAAAACATTGTCACAAGCTTGAATAAACATAGATAGCATCATTCACATTGTATTGAACGGATAGAACTGGTTTCCGTTGTGTTCCCAAGCTCACACACGCTGCAGACTAGCAAATTAATGCTGTCAGATGCAGAGTAAGAATTGCACTCTCATTATATCTGAGATCGACTATGAAATAGGGAAAGAAAACTTGAGTAAGATTTTCTTCTGGTGTAAAATTTCAGCGAGTATTATTTGTTTACAATTCACATCGTCAAGCATTAGAGATTGCAATTTCGATTTAATCAACTTCGGTTCAGATTACATTAGAAAAATCTCATAATTATTTATTTTGTTGACAGAAATTTTCATTCTAAAAATTACCCTAAACAGACTCTTAAGGGTTTTCCTTAGTGACAGTGTTTCCTTTAAACTAAGCCTTAGCAAATTCTTTCACAGATTTGCCCTCTACGCTACCAGTGGTCTAAGCTAAACATGAATTAAGATTATAAATACAATTCTATTCAACAACAGTTTGTTTTATCGATTCACTAAGTAAAGCCCTGATTCAAGTATTAGGACAGGGATGCCACTGTAGTTACTTTGCAACTAGATATGGTCACTTTTACTGTCACTTAAGTCATAAATTAAAATTGCTACAAAGATAATTTCTAGTCGTTGTATTATCAAATCTCCTTCTTTGACTCAACCCATTCTTCGCACTGCATTCTTCCCAAATCATGCTTTATAGATGCCATTGACGTTGTCTTAGTTTTAATAATGTTAATTATCCAAACACTTTAGGTATTTCTTGAAATTAATAGCTACTGTTGTTTGCGGAAAAGGTAAGGATCAATGCCTCAATGGGTGCCATGTTCGCTGTGCAATACTGCGCTATAGAGAAATATGTTGCGATAATGTGCATGCTGCAAAGTACTGCGTCGTCTATAACAGTGGTTTTCAACCGCCGGCCCACAAAGCTATTATACAGGTCCTCGGCAAAGTAATACATTTAATCGTTTAACACTTATTTTGCAGATTTCTGCAGTTAATAATTGAGTTTACATTTCCTTCCTAAAACAACTAGAATCTAAAGATATGTTATCATATTTTGAACATCAAATAAACATCTAACTTACCACATTTTACCGGTCCTTAAAATATTTCTCCTGAAGTTTGCCAGTCCATGAGTATCAAAAGGTTAACAAGCACTGGTCTATAATATAAATGTGTCTCTGTATTCTGTAAATCGCTTGATGTTTAAGCTGAGACTTTAGTATTTTCAAAGTTGCTGTTCTAAATGGGAAAATACCCTTCAGGGATGTTAGGCACGTCAAAGGTAAAATAGAAAAGGGAAATAGAATGAAAACCATATAGAAAAGAAGTGAGGGTGTCGCGTTAAACTGAATATACCCGAGAAGAGACTAGTGAGACCAGATGGGTAAATAATTGAAAGTAACGTTTTAAGTTTTGGCAAAGCTACGTGCTAATAAATAATTTATAGTTACTTATGAATCTTTATTTGTGATTCAATAATGTTTTTTAAAAACTATATTTTATTTAAATTACCGCGATTTTAAAGGACTTTTTTTTTCTATAATAAAACACGTTCCTTTTACGATCATGTTGATGTGAGAATCTTAGCTGTGGAGAATGTGGGGTAGGGGTTATATTATGATTGATGCTGTTTCGGTGTTTGCATATACCTCAAACCGGACTAGCTATTTTGGCGTTGATGATATGTTCTTTGATTTTGGTTTAAAGATTATTATGTCATACCTATGGCTATTAAGAATCATAAAGGTGTAAATCACTAACTGTTTACCTTCTTTTGTTTTTACAGAATATGTGGTTAACTGCACTATTTAGAAATTTTCATTTTGAAGCGGCGAAAGTGAAAAGTACACAAATTGTGTACGTTATTTCGATTCAAAATTGACGTGTTTCAGAATGTATTATCTTCGAAAAAAATATTGTCTTTAATCAGTATACTTCACATATTGTATATATATCATTGTATTCACTTAGTCTTAAGGAGGATTACTGACACATGCCTCCTTATGTAATATAAATATATACAACCCACAGAGTCTTAAGATATTATTACAAATGGGATAAAGGTTAGGTTATTTGGTGTCAAGAAAACACTTAGGAGAGAACCAAATATAAACGCAGCTGACAAAATGATTTACCACAGCATGTAACATGTAAAACTTCTCAACGCAAATCTATTCATTTCAATATGTTTCCAAACCCAATAATGTCTATATTTTTTGCTGACGTAACTGTGGATTAGAATATGACATTTTTAAAATAATATAAAGAAATCATGTTATGAAATTAGGAACATTAATTTACCTGCATCCTCTTTCGCCGGCAGGATCCTCTTCTTTCTTGCAGCTTATTTCTACCATTCTAATTTATAAAGAAATAAAACGCAAATAACAGGAAAATGGTCTTATTGACAAGCAGAAAACAGGTAATCAATGCTGATGTTTGGCGATCCTGGCTAATTCTCGAAGACCTGTAATGGAAAGAAAAGGAATTACTATCTGTTACCTTCAAATCTTTTAAATCTATTAAATAAAACTAAACTTTTGTGAGTATGAATGTACAAAATGTGTGTCTATATGTATTTATCCATTATACAAACCCATACTGTTGGACGAAATGAACCAAATTCTGCAATGATTGACTTGCCCTTCCACTTGGCCAGAAAAAGACCCGGGACTATCCTTCCTCAATATATACACCGATATATCATAATCCATGGGATAACAACCAAATACCTCATGGAACCTCAAATTCATAATGTTGGACCAATCTGGACATATTTCCCATGAGTCCTTCACTCGACAAGAAGAATACCGCTCTCTTTATACGGCAATTAATGGAATAAATATCAGATATATTGTGGATCCTGAAATAATATACAACCGCTATCTACTAAATTTCACACAGTTCCTGCACTTGACGATAGGAAAACCGTGGACTATGTAAGCTCTCAATATATACATTGACATGCCACAATTCCCGGAATAACTACCAAAATACATTATGGGTCCTCACCTCCATTCTACACTAAATTTCCATTATTTCGTTTGTTCTCTCAGCAACGGGTGGGCATATCAGCTAGTATATTGATCGTATAGAAATATTTATACAAGCTCAAAAGTGCATTTTAAAATAGACACACCATAAAACATGTATTAGAGCAGTACAATTTTCCCGGCAACATATCTAGTCAAGATAATTAGTTCGTATGGTGTTTTACTTTTCCGAACATGTTTGTGGGAATTGTTGAGTGTTCTAATTCCATATACGCGGTATCCTGATACCTGTTTTGATTCGTATATTTCAATGTATCAACTCGACCAGCGTGGTGCAGCACGTTCTATTTTTGTTGTACATGTGGTCACAGGTTGAAATTACGTGGGAGTCCATTGAATGGAATGGTTCGGAGACTACTTTACCAAAAACCTGTATGTACCGCCCTTAGAAGTTCACCAACTTATTTAGTACGTTAAAAATAGTTCTATCAATCCATTAATTATAGAGAGGCTCAGAAGCTTTGAAACCAACCCTGGTTTAACATTCTGATAAGGATATATCTTCAGTTCTCTACCAAACAAATATCGAAATATGCTGTATTGAAACCTTTGCCACTTTTCCCCATGTTTCTTTCACTAAATGAAGTTTTATCAGAAGTTGCCATCCATAAAATATAAAAGGAATTAGACTATACATAGAAGTAGCAGTGCAGTCGAGAAATACAAACTAAAAATAAGTTTAAGGTATGAAAGTTCAATATGGAAACACTAGTTAAAGATATAGGGTTGAGGAGTTAATTAGATATTTTCATATTTAGCTTGCAGAAGTAATTTAACTTCACTCTTTTTTGGAACGTGAACAATCTTAAGCATGATATTCCTCCAGTTAGCACTCTTCAAATTTTGAATAAAAAATGAACCGAGTATTTTAGAAACCTCACACAAAACTACTTTTCTTAGAACTTTCATGCATCCATCATTTAGTATAGTAACCTCACTTATCTATGAATTCACATACGCTTATATAATGCTGAAGTTTGTGTGAATATTATCCCCCTTCCCCCGTAGGAATGATAGAAATAAGAAATAAATTTTGCTCGAAAACTTTTCCTACAATACAGTAACTATGATTAATGTAATTTTTTCCAAAATGGTTCCCCTGTGCCTGAATGAACAGATTTTCTTTCTTCTGAAAATTTTTCTTCAATGGGCATAGTGGATGTCTGAAATTCACGGTACAGATATTGTTACTATTGCATGTACTAGAGAAGTTCGGAATTCCGGAACTTTCCGAAATCGAAATGCCAATTTATATGTTTCTAGAGTTAAGAAATGCCAAAATTCCGAATTTTGGAATGACAAAATGAAACATGACTCATCCAAAGTTCGGCAAGGTTAAAACAGCAGTTTTTCAGGATCTTTTTAATGTCAGTATGGAAACTCCGATACGATATCTTGAGTAAAGGCCCTGGCAACTACTTTCTTGATCTCTTTTATAAAAACTATACTTGTCCATGGTTTTCATCGATAAAAGTTTTGATGAGATTACGGTAAGTCATAATATTCAGCCCAAAATGAAGAAAATAGTCAGCTGTTTCGCTTGCAAATTGTCATGTTTTAGAAGAAGTCTGGATGCATGTATATTATTACTAACAGATATGCAAAGGGTATATTATATTAACTGTGTAATATCCAGCAGAAGATGATATGCATTATCGTACGCTAGTAACTGACAGACAGTCAAAGTATACGAGTGTGATCTGGAAACTTGTAAACAAAAGAGAATCTAAGCATTTAGTTACGGTTTCTGTGGCTGATTATTCACAATGTAGAAACAAGAGTCGGCTGCAGCATGGTTGCAAATTAATGAAAGAATTGCCATAGTTAATGTCTGTTTGCATATTGAAGGTTCATCAAGAAATAAAAAAATATATCTAATTGAAATAGATTTTACGAAGAAGCGGAATTAATGTGACTGTTAAACTACGTACCCATTAACTGAAGAAAAGTGAAGTTAAAAAGAATGAACTGAATGTTAGAAAATAATTCCTATTGGTAATCATAATGTTATAATCAGATATTCATGTGTGGTTTAGAGAGTCACTATAGCATACAAGAATAAGGTGACCATTCGTTCCCCATTTTCGGGGATAGTCCCCAAAACAATACTAACGTCCCCGGTTGTTTCTGTCCGTGATTTTGTTCCCGATTTTCAGAAAATGTAAAGTAACAATAATAATGCCACAATTTTCAAGAAAACAATTTTGCCAGCAAAACCCAGTTCCACGAAGAAAAACACGTACCTTACAACTACCTGCCGTCAAATCTCAAAGGCATTCCCCACAAACACCTCAAAATGGGTTTTTAACTATTGTTGTTCGATGACAGTAATGTTCCTATGGAGAGATTATTTGCTCTCATAAACTACATATTGGCGGAGTAAAGGTCGCGTGTGAAAATTAAGTTCATTCAGGCATTGTTTGTAGTAAAGCAAGCTTTCATATGTCGTGTGTAACTTTTAGTGAACAACTTGTAGAGAACCTTGAGTTACTAAAGAAGATCCATTCCAGCGATAAATATCATTAAATAAATCAAGGATCATCTAAATAATAAAGGTATTTAAAAATTACTTCCTACTTGTAAAAATATGCACAAGTACAATATTTGTTCCACCAGTTACGATGCTAAAATAAGACAAAAAAAAAGGTAACTTACATGTCAGACTGCAAAGACAGGCATACATGAATTTCACAAATACAACAGAAATGCGGCAATGTTTCCCCGAAGGCGTGTTCACATATTACGAGAGAAGATGGACCGAGAGGACTGATGCTACGGAGTAACCATGTTCCCTGCGTCCGTCTTTACTTTCTGACATGTAAATACTCTAATTTTACCATCTTTTATATGTTTACGTATTCCCTAAAACACAGTGAAAGAAATGGTCACTTTATACAAGAACTGTGATTGGTAGTTGCGAATATGATAAATGAAATATATGAATAGTGAAAAACGTTTGGTTCTATCAGAACCATTCTTGACTTACCACACGCTATCTATTGTTCATATATAAACAAAGTCACCTTATACCAACTAGATATTTACAGTAACAAAAGCATAGTATCTACAAAGACTGAAAGAAAACTATGAAGTAATAACATTTGCCTGTTAATACGGGTAGTAGAATTAAAAGTACAGATCTGAATGGAGTAGCATTTACAGGTTCAAGACTCTCTCTCTTATACTTGCCATCTTTATTATTGTTTGTTGTACAACTACTATCTTCAGACGTTACATATACGCATAATTTCTACCCAGCACATTATTTCACTCTTCTAGGAACTTCGTACTTGGTTTTCTTACTCTTTTATTTGCTTTACACAGTGCGTCCGTAAAGTTAAGGTGGGATTCCCTTCTAGCGTCCAGCAGAGAGGGATTGGGGAAAGAAAGCGCTTACACAGCTACATAGAAAGGACATCTGTCACTTATAATGTTGTTGATCTTGTATAACATTTTACTCGTAGTTGTCAATTATTTAAAATTATGAAGCTGTACATTTTTCTACTTTTATCTTTCTTATCTTATTACAGCCACAATTATTTCTAAGTTTTCATGCACCTCTACGTAGTTTAACACTTTCGATTTTCACCTTTTTGTAGATTGTCATTCAACATTAAGATTAAAACTTTTACCACATAGAAAAGAAATCTACAAATCTTAGATTTTATGTTGTGTGAAAGCAATTTTTGAAGTTTACACCATTACTATCTGTTTTCTACTTCAGAAGGTGAAGAAGAATACAGAGAAAATGATGATTGAAATGTCAGAAAAAGTGTTTAAACAATAATAAACATGAGGTATGTAGATGATGTTCTAATTTTGCGAAGAATTAACAGTATAAAATATTCTATATTTACAGATGTATAGTTCTCAAATGGAGATGATGATTTTTTACTTCAATTAAAAATAATTATCTCGATTAGGGGACTACACCGTATTTAAGTATAGAATATGTTACAAATTTGGTTCTTCATACACAAGAAAACGCAATGATTTGAATTAAAATTATTTGTAAATAAGGAACAGAAAATCTGTCCCCTGTAGCTTTCCTAACTTTTAATATTGTGACTGAAAATAACTTTATACTTTTGCTTTTAATGGATACTTTGAGTGAGTATAATAGAATGCATATTTCATTAACAATTTAATTTTCCGTCTGTTGTTTATGTGACTTCCTTTTTTACAAGGAAATGCCTAATTAATTTGACAAACTATATCCTCTGAAGTCATATTCTACTCTTAACAAAAGCAAACGTCAATATGTAACTCTGGAAATAATCTTACCTCATCCATCGGCGTGGTCATCTCGTGGTGTCAGTTTATATTCAGTGATCTTCCCATCGTCGTCTCCTGCGGGTCCAGCTTCTCTAACTGAAAGAACACATGTCAAAGGTAAAATTTATTTGCACGCTTAGAAAATTTAATTTTACATATCACATTATATTAGGTAGTTTAATTAACAGAACAAGAGATATTAAGGTATTTAAGATAGGTAATTTCCGGAAGTTAAGGGCAATGCTAAATATATATACTAAAATCACTTCTATGCATTAGAGAAAAGAGAAACCATGATACACCATCCGATACCTTTCGCTGAAGGTGTTAACAGACAATTTAATATTTTCTTGGATTCAAAAATAAGAACGACTGATTTAAATTATTTAGACCGAATAATTTAGTGGCAAAGATAGCTTTTCTACACTAATCAACACGTGGGAGGCGGTACACATGGAGTTCTGCATATGCCCACTATAAAGAATGAGGTTTCAGAAGGTTTTCCTCAGTATTACGTCATAAAAGGAACATTGAAACCATCAATTTCTGGCCTTTTATGAAAGGCTAGGGAAGGAATGGCTGAGGTAGTGGTCGAAGTGTCTATTGAAGGTATAATCCCGGCATTCACCCGATGGGACTGAGAAAAATGTCAGGATGGTTGGTGAGAACGGGTCTCGAACTATCTAATCAATGCTGATTCAAAGCCTACAACCGTAATCTCTAGACCATGTGTACTTAGTAAGTATTACCAAGGAGTAACTGCAATATGGAAGCTACTTTTTCCATCCTTTTCCTCAGATGATCGCCGAAGAACACGATTCCACAGACGCTTGTATAATTCCTAAAATGTAAATTAAAAATATAATACGAGAAATTTTTAATTCAGCAGTAAACTTTGAATTATTTATCACCGGGAAATTTACGATTTCATTATTTAGTACACGAGACTCTTACTTTATCATTAAAATTAAGTAACGATTTCTTGACGTATTCATATTTTTTTAGTTGCCATTTTCGTCCTAATCAAGTTTCTAAGGATCGGACCTACAGTGTGGAACCACAGACCAACACTCAATGCCACTCACTAAGAAATCAATCCTTTCGCAGCACTCTACGTTGCCTTCACGATAACTACATTTCAAGACCCGACATTATGTTTGTGCTAGTAGTCATTTACACGGAGTTTGAAGTCGTAAAAAAAGAAAGAAACGAAAAAAGCTGGGAGAAAAAAATTACGGTTTTGAAGTTTCTTGATACTCAAGTCTAACTACACCATCATGACTTGTACACTAAGCATGCATAGAGAAAATCAAGTTGATGAAGTTGATTATGATGAAGTTGATTATAATGAAGTTGTCGTGCATCAATTTGGCTGCTGCGGGGATGGCACCTCATTCGGTATCAAAGTCTCGTGTCTAATTTCCATATCTGTATCGAGAGATGGATGGGATTTATCCTTCTCTGCCAAAAATCTTCCTTGGGACTGTTTTCCGAAATATCTCTCTAGAACGCCTGGGCTTTGAACTGAAGTATAATACTGAATTCTGCGGTCTAGAAAATATTCGCTCTCTGGAAATTGAATTAAGTCGAACAATGCTGTTATCGTATTGTACTATGTCATACCAATTGAAGAAGTGAGATACTGCAGTAGACGCAGAAACAGATTCGTATTGATGTCCTCCATGAAACATCCAAGCCGAGCCATCTTCCTTCCGTAAAAATTGAAAATAGATTTAGCTGTCACCCTTTTGTATGAGACTTTCTTCAAGAATTTTGAACTGTACTAGCGTTATCGTTATCTGTCAGTCACGTTCTGGTATAGATTTTTATTCTATCTTTAAGTTATAATTGTACGAAAGCGAAAGATATCAAGTTAAATTCAAACATATAATAAATGCGTTTTAAACAGTATTTAGTAGTATTAAAATGCAATGTTATGTAAGATAAGTGAAAGCCAGACATTATGGTGAATCAAAGCCAGATTTTACTAAATGTATTTCTTCTGTATTTGCACTTACTCAATGCACTTACTCTGTAATATATTTTCATGCTTGAATATTGTTTATTGATCAATGTTTACTTTTATATTTTCACTGACATAGTGCTGTATTTTTGCTTTATAGCTGTTCTCAGCACGTTAATAAACTATTATTATTATTTTGAAAAAAGAATTTTGATAATTCTTTCATTAAAAAGAACTTATAAGTTAATGCAGCAAAATTTAGGAACATTTTTCAATCGTAAACTGTGTAGTTACCCTACAGACTCATCTTACACTTCCTATAACCCAAAAGAAATTAACATTTAAATTATAAGTGTATTTATTTATAATATTTATTTATTTATTTATAACTACTATAGCTAAATAAAACTATTTAGTTTAGAACACGTTTTCTTGAATATATATATATATATATATATGATTCTTAAAGAAACTTGACATACGTGTATTGTATGCATCCAAAACACAGGTAATACAGACAATGGATAATGAAAATTTGTTGTATCTGATATTTTGAATTTCAAGAAGTGTTAAAGCAAAGGGAAGTAAGATAAGAGGGAACGTTCTGTTAGGAGAAGATTATTAGGAGGACGATAAATATTTTTTATTCATGGAAAAACCAGGAAGAGGGTTTTATGTCTCAGTTGGTAGTTTCTCTTAGTACTGTATTCCATTAGAAAGTTTAATTACGTCTTTCTAAAAATCATTTACATTTATTTACCTAATACTATCCTTATTTCAATGTGATTATGGAACAGGTAAAATAAATCGATGGATTTTTTTTTTCCGAAATTTGAAGGTAAGGAAAGATATCCTGTGAATGTGGAAAGGAATATTTTAAGGTTTTAAAATATAGGATTCGATGAAAATACTTTGTTTACATAGATCCGGCAAGTAGCTGAAGCATAGAAAAATTAGATAAATGAAATGGGTAGAAATATTTATAATTCTTTAAGAAATAAACCCCTATGGATAATCAATGACAGATAATCTTTGGTAAACATTTGTATTTTGGGGCCATTTTAGTAACTAATGACTTCAAACCGTCTCATGTCCATCAGTTGTTAAATTTCTAAAAGCCATAAACATCCATACTCCGACCGAGTCAAACCAGGAACTTTGGAGACGCTGGCATGACGCCTCAGAACATGACCACCGTGTTCGGCAGTTCTGTGGCAGAGATCAGCAGATATCAAAGTTCAGTGAGTACACAGTAACGAACTAGAGAATTATATAATAAAATGAAACCTAATACAGTACAAACCTAACAACGCCTAAAGTACATATAGAGAGACAGAAAACAAGAAACATATATATTTCTATTTTTCTATAAAAGAGAATGAAAATTTGAATTTGTCCTGAGAATATTTTATATAAAGATAGATAGAAGAATTTGATAATGTTATTACAAGACGAACATAAACTTCCACATTGATTCAAATCTTTTGAGCATAAAAAGTAAAATAAAAAGCCTAATAATCTACATTGCCCCAGCGCCCAAGAAGTAACCTAAGGATAAATGAGAAATTGCGATAATAATTATCGAGATATAAACTAATTAGAACTATCAAAAAGGTTATTTCCACTTCCAGCATTGAAGAATAAATACATTTTTCTTAGCTTCGAGAACAGAAAATGATAATTTTGTCATCATAATCATTCTTTTATTAGGCAGTTCCAACCTTGGGATCAGTCCGCTGTTTCGTAAAGCCTCTCAGTTTTCTTGTATCCTTCAACAGTTCCAAATCTTCTGCTATTCTCCACTCCCATCTTCTACATCTGACTGCTTGCCCCTCCTTTCTTCACATGTCTCTCGATCTTCCTATTGGTGGTCTTTTTCCATCTTTTTTCAGTTTAATACCTTCATTGATAACTTTTCTTCATTCATCTCTTTAGCATGCCCATACCATTTGAGCTTGCTGCTTTCTAATCTGTCTTAAATTCTTGCTCTTCTACAATATTTCTTATTACTCATTTCTGATCATATTCCCTTTCGTGACTTGGAAGAAAAACACAACTTGCTGTCCTTTCTGATCTTTTTTCTTCCCTATTTGTGCCTGATACCTCTAACATGCAACCCAAGTTTTTACGCTTCATTGTTTCGCTAGTTAAAATTTTAGTTAAAATACAATAGCGATGGAAAAGTAAACTTCATTATATATACATGAAGATATATTCATTTAAACTCACCTGCGAAGAAAAGTGACGTGAGAAGATCAAAGAATTTAAACCAACTCCTTCGGTGCTCTGCAATGTAAACGGAACAAAGGGAGTATGAGTAACACACATAAGTATATTTGTTACATATCTGATTTAATGTGAAAGAAATGGAAGAGCGTCGTTATTACTTCGGGGAAATTTACTATATGAGTTAATTTATGTTGTATCCCTACATCTGGAGCCGTGTAAGCTTTCACTTAAATCGACAAATCAATTGGGAACTTTAACATTGAAATATTTTAATTATATTACTTAACATCACTTTTATTATTCTTGTAAAAGCACTCAATCTTTAATATGAGTAGGTTATGAATCCCTTGACCTCATTGCTTATTTTTTTAACCGTTTTTGTATATTCAACTTCGCAATTGTAATAGTAACGTATGGCATTTAGCTTTCGTAAACCGATAGTCAATGTTTTCAAGATGAAAAGCAAAATGAATGAAACTAGAAAGAATTGTAAGACAAGAACATGGCTAATTTTTACTTGCAGTATTTTCAGTAAATTAACCATGATTTTATTTCTCCCTAATTTCGTATTACTTCTTAAAATAAAAGATACACTGGTATTGTTAACTATTGTAATTTGGAACTTTAGTATTATTAGGGAGAAAACGAAGTAGATGAAGAAGAAAGAGAATTCATCTATTTTCATATTTGAGCCTCAAATCAGTATCTAGGTAATGTTACGGAAAATGTGTAGACTTATGTTTCTCTGGCAATGAAGTACCGAAATATCAGCATCTATTTATATAACTGTGCTGAGACAATAACATAACTGAAAAAATACGCGAATTCAAGAAATGCTAAGGATAGAGCGAGTGCACTTCTTTCACATTAAAGTACTTAGAATGTAAGTTTGAAAAATATATTTAAATATTTGGCCGTACATTCGTAATTAATTAGAAATGACTAAATAAAATCTATTATACTAATATTACTTGATAAGACTCACGTATATCTAATGAGTAATATCTAACAATACATCTATCTACTTTCATACTAAATTCTTCTAATCAACAGTCATATTGCTACTGAAATAAGAAATACTTCTACGCAACCATCGCATTATGATTAGGTATTTAGAAATCATTGATGATTTACGTTAATTCAAAACTGTAAAATAATAAATTTTCTTTGGAAAAGCATTTAACAAGTTTATGTTTATAAATTATGAGCAATTTGAAATGATGCTGTCTCCCGTTGTAAAAACATAAGAAATTATAGTATTCAAAACAAAGAACAAGTTTTCAATTAAGAAACAATTCCCATATTTCCATGCTATCATTGCGAACATAGATGAGTAAACACGTGTGAATAAAGGCTAGAGACAAGCAAAAGGGTAGAAATTATGAGTATCATAGAAAATGAGGAGTTACTCAGTTAAATAGTGTGGACACAAAGATGCAGCTATTGACAAAATACTAAAAAATATTTTCTTGCATTTTTTTTAACTTGTTCATACAGAAGCTCTTTCTTTGCTTTACGAAAAAAGTTAAAATTAAAAGAGATATCCTCTTCCTCTTTAAGAGATATTTGTTTAAAAACAAAAATAAACGAATAAACAAAGGTATGTTGTTCCAGTATCCTAATTTTTATTTTCAAGTTTTGTATTATGAGGTTTCACGTTAGCAAGAAAACATACTTACAGTATCGAAGTTGTACGTAATCTCTGCTACTGTTGACTGCTCGTCTCTTTGCCTCAGTTGGAGTAGCGTTGCCTCTTGTATCTCTCAAGTGTTCACAGCCTTCCTCGATTGTTTTAAATGTTAACATAGTCAATGAACAATAACTGATGAAGAATATACTTACCATTGCGTTTCAAATGAAATAAACTATTTTGTTTTAAACTGAAAACAATTAGAAACAAACAAGAAACAAAGTACTATGATAGAAATATAATTTCGTAGCTATAGGATTCGACCAATGGATTCTCCAGTATGCCGTATGAAAGTAATTTTTGGCTAATTTGTTGTATAATCATTTTAACTATATAAGTATTCTTTTTTCTGTGTGTGATTTTCTCATACAACTTTAACAAATATACATTTCACCAGAGATTACTAACATTAAAACATGAGGTTTGGAAACATCTTTATGAACTATGGTTTGTTTGTATAACTTGAACTCGAACGCACCTTACATTTTATTTTGTCCGTTAAACACACCTTTCTTCGTTTAAAACTGACCAGTCATCACGTTCAACAAAATATTTTACCCTAGCTTTCTATCCTAACAGAATAAAACTTTGTTCAAGTTATCTTAAATTGAATTGTTTCGAACATCAGTTAGGACTGTAGTTTAGGGTATCGTTAACATAGAGGAATATTTTATTATTTTCTTTTAAAGAAATCTAAAGTTCTATGTATTTAAAAATTGAATACGTGTCGTACATATAATTTACGAGAGTTCACTAACACACACACAGACACAGTTCTCGAGTCATGGCTTCTGTAACCTATTACTTTAAAATAACAAAACGGGTTTCAAAGCGTACACATTATTTTGTAAATATATAATCTAGTGAAGAGGCATGTTATCTCTCAGAAGTAATTTAGTACTGTTAGAAATGTTATTTAAAGTTAAATACCTAATTCTTATACTCTGCAAATCTCAAATCGTTACTCCTTTTCTTAACTATTGAGATGGAATGATAATCACAACTTAATGTGAGGATTCCGGTTGCCTTATACCGAAAATATTGAGAAAATTTTGAAAATAATAATATTCTCTGATAGGTAGGTTTGATCTTATCTACACCTATTTATTAATCCTCCAACAATACAGTAATGTTTATACAGATGAGTTCGAATTATTAGACTCAACCCAGAAAACTTCTCTTTCGTATCTAATTACGAAGGCTTATAGCTTCTAATATTACGGTCAAACTACTAATATTTTATCCTGCACATGCAAACATGACAACTAGAGTACTTTATCGCTCTTGAACCGAGATGGCAGAATTGGAGGAGCGTTCTGCAGATTATGCTTGAGTTGTAATATAGCTATTGTTTTTTCTGCGCAATTTCAGTTCTATGATGATACGATATTCATAATGTTAAACAATTGTAGTTGATCATTTTAAAGTGGTTCTAACGTGTTTGTATATTTATATTTTTCCGTGACATTCTGTAATTTCGACATAATGTGAAACGTCAGAAAGACTCTTCCCGCGTAAGGGTGAAATTGTGAATGGTCTTTTGGAGGTAGAAGGATACACACAAAGACTAATTTCTTGTAAAGCGATTGCATGTAAAAATATGTACGAAGAATCTGTGTTACGTTGAGAGAGAAGCAAACAAATCGCAAAACAGAGTTGGAAGGAGTTAGGGAAACGCGAACATTAAAAAATCCAATAAGAATTTAAAAAAAAGTAAAAACTTTGGCTCTGAGGAACAGAAAAGCCACTTTATAATACCTAGGCTTAAATATAACTGGTTATGGTGCAAGAATTAATTCTGGGAGTGTTACAGGAACTCTTTGTTTAGGGGTCGAAAAGTCACATCGACCAAGGAAGAAAGCACAAAATACTCCATACAAGGTAAGGAAGTATCTAGATGGTCTAGGATACTCCAACTATGCAGAGAAGCGTCTCCAGTGGGCATAAGGATTTAAACCACTAGACTTCTAATAAATGGATGATAATATGTTTCACTATATCTGATAAATGTTGAAAATATGTTAGGCGTTGAACGGGGGAGATATTCAAGTTGCAATGTGTAAATCATCCGATGTCAATCATAGTTTGGTTTGGCCTTCGGACCTGGGAGACTTTACATAGTAGAGGGAACAATCCAACAAGACGTACATTAAACGTCCTTCAATAGCAACTAGTCCCACAGATTGTAGTCTGATTTGGTGACGACCCATTGACCTTATGCATGATGCAGTGCCCTGCCACCAAGTTAACAGTGGCTGCCCTGCCATCAAAAAATATTATTGATGTTGAAAAGCATACGTGAGATGTATGGACATGAGTAAGGAATTCAATAACAGTAATTAAAATTAATTTAAAACCTGCCGATGCAATTTTGTAACAAAAATGAAATTTAAGGAAAATGAATACCGAGTCTAATACATTTGAACACATCTGTAGAAGGTTGCAATTTAGATTGGAAAGAAGTTAATATCCGTAAGGGTCTAGTCAAGGAATCATCTTGAATCTGACTCAACACGAAAAGAAACTGAACTAAATTACATAGAGATTCAAATAACGCACCTCTTTAAACGGAATACAATTTTCTTGATCATAAATTTTTAGGCCTATTATGTTTTCATGACAAGTTTGCATGACAAGCAAATGAGGTAAACAAATAAATAACAAAGACGCCACATTTAACTTCTGGCACGCATTTTCAGTAGAGAAACTGGTTCAATATTTCGTCCTGATTCCATTTTATCAATCAATCATCTATTTAAATTATTTTTATTGAAAAAGAAAGAAAGTGCAAAAAGAAAGTGCATTTTGTTCTTAAATTAACCTTACAATGTAATACAGGAATACTAACATCATTACCTTTCTTTTGATATTTTATCCTTCAAATATGAAGATTTGGTATGTAGCCTACCAATTATTGTCTCCATTACAACATATGGCTGTAACATAATATTAATACTGCGGAGGATCTTGATAACTACAATATTTACATTATACATCATTCGTTACTCTCTCTAGTAAAAAATCACCCTTGTGTTTGCGAGTTTGGAAAATCTTTTCCGATCGTTCATATTCTCATTCTTCTTTTGTGCTTTCTTTGGCGTCCTCGTCTTTGCTTTCATTACTTTCTCCGTCTCAATTCGTCATCCGAACTTGCGTATGAATATATATCTTTCTCATCACAACGTATATATTTTATTAAATTATGTAAAACATTATTTCTGCTCTTCCAAATAGAAACAAACAATATTTTCAGAAAAAAGGATTGACATAACTCTCACTATGTTCTCACACGTTCAAGATTTTGAAGACATTCTCTTAAAATCAAACCAACATATCGTCAGCTGTTCTGTCGTTATAAAAATCCTTTCAACAACAAGCTGATTCGGTCCTATCAGGCTAACAACAAAGAACTAAATACAATATACTTTCATGGTACTTACCTTGTGGCTTCCTAAATTTGTTCATTGGCTTTACTTATCAACATAAGGTGTGGTCTCATGAGGATATTCTTGAAAGTTAGATTTTAAAGTAGAATAGGATGCAGTTATACAATAGTATGTACGTCAACTCATTATTTCAAATCTAAAAAAATGAATTTTAAATAGAACATCGGAAATAAGAAAGTGGTGACAGGAAATGTATTATTATTAATAATAATATTAGGCAAGAAAGTAATGCCTTAAATAACTGACGGAAAGATCTAAGAAAAAGGACTTATGGTAAATGTCAAGCTAAAACCAATTTAGTTGTTAATGGGAAAAGAGCTTTTTGGTAACATGTTTTCCTCGGGATGTTGAAGAAAATGAGATTGAAGAACTAGTAAAGGAACAAAATATACTAGATGTAAAATGTACGAGGCATAGAACGAAGTATGATACTTTTACTATTCATTTCATGTTGAGATAAAGGAAGTAGACTATAAAATAGTTAATAATCCAGCAATTTGGCCGGATGGAATTATGATTGGCCAAAAGAATGATAATAATGAAATTAAAAGAAGTGAACAATAGAACCACTCAAAATTTGTCTGAGCTAGATAACAAAAATGGATGACTTGAAAATATGGTATCAGAATGTATTAGGTTTGAGAACAAAGAGCGAAATGCTTTGTTTCTTAATTTCCAGTAACGGTTATGATTTAATTTGCGTTACGGAAACATGGTTTTCGGATGAACAAATAAATTCAGATTATTTTACAGATATATATCATTGCTTTTGAGCGAACACAAATTATAGTAATCTTAACTGCGAAAGAGGTGGTGGAGCTTTAATTGCTATTATAAGAAATATTAAAGCTGTTAGAAGAATAGGTTTAGAATTAATAAATGAACGTATATTGCTTGAAATTTAATATGGCAGCAAGAAGAAATTATTGATTTCATGTCTTTATTTATATCCAAATACTATTTCAGTAGTTTTTCAAAATTATTTAAAACATAATAATTTGAAACTTGCAAATTACGAACATGATATCCTAATAGTACGAGACTTTAGCATATCAAAGGTTGATTGGGTTAATAGGATTTTCGCTGATGACACCCATTACTACTCAAACTGTAAATCAAGATGTTTATTTGATTTCCTAGATGATTTTAATCTAGAAGTAGATGAAAATTGTAATGATAGGGACTGGAAACTAATTAATTTTACCGTTCAAATTTGTAAGTTCACAGAAAATATGGTCCCTTCAGACCAATATCATCAACCGTTTGATGTTACTATTGCTATTCCAGATGAAATTAAGACCATTAATAATCGTTTGGTTTATATATATTATAGAGGAGATTACCTGTCTTTATATAATCAGATTTGTGCTGTTGAATGGACAAATATATTACATAATATTGATTTGGATGGTGTAGCTTTAAAAATAGATGAAGTTATAAAAATGTGGATTAGTGTCAACATTCCTAAGAAAAGTATACAAACTACTAAATACCCTTCATGGTATTCTTCTGAACTTATACGAACTATCAAAAAGAAAAAATCAGGCACACTAGATATATAAACAATCAATGGAACATAGTGATTACTTAAAATTCTGTTTTAAGAAACATTTTGAAAATCCTCTTCAAACAGACAGAAATTATTATATTTACGTTGTAAAAATGATCTTATTAGTAAACCTTAATTTTTTAAATAAAGTACTTGAATGGTCAAATAGAAATTTATTACCTTTAGATTTGGATAAATCAATTGGAATTTTCTTTTCAAGAAAAACTAACCTATTATATTATCCTTATATGTTGTGGGAGCACTTGATTGAAATGGAATCTACAATAATTGATCTGGGTATAATACTGGACAATAAATTATATTTTACTAAACATATAGATGTCATAACATCCAGAGCTATGAAAAAGTTAGGAATTTTGAAATGGATCTCTAGAAATTTCAATAATATTATAACTTGTAAAATTTTAAAGTGCTATGTTATTGAAAGATTCAATCTATTATATGCTACTATCACATGGAATTATAATAGAAAATGTGATTGATAATATTGAGGCAATACAAAATTATTTTTTAACTTAGCTTAGATGAAAATTTAGGCACAAATTAGGAGCCTTATCATTAAATAACATCAGGAAAGAACTAGGATTTTTGAAACTATCTGATCGACAAACAGTTGATGATACTGAATGTTCTTTTTTTAACCTCGCATGGTCATTATCGTATATATGATATGCCCAATATAAGAGCTCCGATTTATGGTATAAGAAATTATCTCCCTTTTGTAGTTAAGGAATATGAATCTTCTCCCATATGTAGTTGTGCTGGACAAGTAAATAAATATAGTCAGTATATCGAGATTTTTCAGAGTCAATATGGATCTACATTTAAAGAATTAATTAAAGCTTTTGAATCTAATTAAATTTTGATGATAGTAGATGTTATATTTTTTCCTCACCTTTATTCTGTTTGAATAGTATTATACAATTATTATTTTGTACATTATATTTAATTTGACTGGAAAAGATGTACAGACCTTTTTGTATATTATCTATTGTTTTTACTTACAATAATGTTGTATTACTAATTAATGTCGGATTTTTTAGAACATGTAATAATAGAACTAATTGCAGATATGTTATCATTATATATTTTTTTATCTTGTGTTCATCTTTTTCTTTGTATCTGCTTTTGTTATGTAATTTGTGTGTTTATTTGAATCAAATCAGGAACGATTTATATATTTTTCTCCCTTGCCTTACAACGTGGAGCTACAGACAGCACTGGGTGTGCTTTGGCCTCCGATACTATTCGCCTCCATTCCATTCTATTCATTACTGACTTCTTCCAAATTCTTATCTGCATCGCCTTTAGATCCTCCTGCACGTGGTCTATCCACCTTATCTTCGGTCGCGCTCTTTTCTTGTTTGAATATACTCTTTTTTATAACATTCTTTTTGGCATTCTTTTCTCATCCATTCGTAATACATAACCCACCCAGCTAATTCTTCTTGATTTGACAAATCTAATTATGTCTTTTCCTTCCATTGTGGTATTTATCACTTCATTATTCAATATTCTCCATTGTTCGCCTTCTTTTACTGGTCCATATATCTTCCGAACTATTTTCCTTTCAAATCTGTTTAGCCTATTTATGTATTCTTTCTTTAGCGTCCAAATCTCGGAGCCATACGTGACGACTGGCCTGATTCGTGTCCTGTAAATCTGTAAATTAGTTCTCCTTGTTATGCTTCTGTTTTTAGTAGCTTTTGGTTCGTATAATACGCTTTACCTCCTGCTTGTACTCTGTTTTTTATTGTTTCGGATATGTTACTTTTATCATTTAGTAATAAGCCCAGATATCGGAATCTGCTCACTCTCTTGAATATCTTTCCCCCAATTTTAATTTCGTGTTTCTTTTTTTCTTCATTTGTTGCTATGTGCATATATTTTGTTTTATCTGTGTTTGTGTACAATCCTAATGAATTCGCTTCTGATTCTAGTTTCAGATATGTGTTTTCCAGTTCGTTTTCGGTTCTGGCTATGATTGTCAAATCATCTGCATATGCAAATCTTTGATTTAGTCTTGTAAATATGGTTCTTCGTTTATCTATTTCCTTTACTGCTCTATGGGAGGAGTATGTTAAATAATATTGTAGATAGGGCATCTCCTTGTTTGACACCGCAGTTCTATTGGAATTATTGTCCTGTCTGATTTCCTATCTGCACTTTGGCACCTGTTTTATTGATTGTCCTTGCTACTGGGTTTCTTAGTTTCTTTGGTAGTCCTATTTGCTCTAGGCAGGTAATTAGTTTCTTTCTGTTTACACTGTCAAATGCTTTCCTGTAGTCTATGAATAGTATATGCATTTCTGTTCCATGCTCATAGCTTTTCTCTATTGTCTGTTGTATTGCGAATAGTTGGTCTGTTGTGCTTCTTCCTTTCCAAAAATCACACTGGAATTCTCCTATTTCTTGTTCTGTGTCTTTATATGTGGTGTTTAACAGTGTTATTCCGCTGTAATTGTTGCAGTCTGTTCTATCTCATTTTTATGTAAAGGACATATGATTCCTGTATTCAGTTTCTTGGCACATTTTCTTCTTTCCATATCCCTTTGATTGATTTATATATTTCATTTGTGCATCTTCCACTCGCATATTTTATAATCTCTCCTGGGATTTCGGCCTTTCCTGGTGATCTATAATTTTTTAGTCATTTTACTGCTTCTGTTATCTCTTTCCTGCTTGGTTCATCTATTATGTCTCCTCTCTCTTCGATGTCTGAGTCTATATTTTTTTGTATTTTATGAGATTGTTCTTGTTCCTTGGTTACCGGTTCTTCTTCTACCTGTAGTTGCCCCTTAAAATATTCTGTCCATCTCTTCGTTACATCTTCTCCATTTCCCATCAACACTCCGTTCCTATCTTTGCATCCATATGCTTTTGGTTGATATCCTTTGTTCATTTTGTTTATTGCTGCGTAAAGTCTTCTCGTTTCATTCTTCTTGCTTAAACTTTATATTTCTTCTATCTCTGGTGCCATTTTGTCTTTCTTCTTTTCCCTGCATATTCTGTTCGCTTCTCTCCTTAGCTCTCTGTACCATTCCCGTTTTCCTCTTGTATCCTTTTGTATTGCCTTTAGCCTTGCTTCATTCTTTTCCTTTGCTGCTTTACGGCATTCATCATCAAACCAATCATTGTAGTTTTTCTTATGAATCTTTCCTATTACTTCTTCTGCTGTTGTTCTTTTCTTTTTTTCCCCACTTGCCATCTATGTTATTTGTTTCTGTTGTTATTCGTTTTCTTTTTTGCTGTTCCAGTATTTCATCCATTCTCTCCCTGTACCTTCTCTTGATTTCTTCATTTTTGAATTTCTCTAGATTCCACTTACGTTTCCTTTGTCCTTTTACTTGTTCTACCTTGCTTAATTTTTCTCTAATCTTCGCTTTCACCATGTAATGATCACTGTCTCCATTCGGTCCTATAATTTCTTGAGTCTATTACTGAAGTGCAATATCTTTTGCTTACTAGTATATGGTCTATTTGATTTACTGTATGGTCGTCTGGTAACTTCCATGTTCCGAGATGGATCCTCTTGTGAGGGAATTGTGTGCTTTTGATTACCATGTTGTTCATTTCTGCAAACTGTCCTAGCATTAATCCATTCTCATTACTCTCTTAATGTAACGTATATCTTCCTGCTATCTTTTCCATACATTCCTCCGTTCCAATTTTTGCATTACAGTCACCTGCTATTAGTGACATGTCATGCCTTGGTATGGTGTTGTATGTCTTCTTTATCTTCTCGTAAAATTCTTCTTTCACTGCGTGTTCTTTGTCCTCCGTTGGTGCATATACATTTATAATTGACATTTCTGAACTTTCCTTTTAATCTTATTTTGCTTATTCTTTCATCTATGGGCTCAAATCGTAGTATTCTATCTGTCATCTTTTTAGTCACGAAGAATCCGGTTCCGTGCAGTCCTGTCCTCTCTTCCGATCCGCTGTACAATAAAGTATATTTGGATTTCTGTAATTTTCCTTTTCCTTGTCACAATATCTCTTGTACTGCTGCAATATCAACACCACTTTTGCATATTTCATCTCCTATTTGTTGCATCTTCCCTGACATTAGTAGTGTACGTATATTCCAAGTTGCAAGTACCATCTATCGATCCTTCTTGTCCTTTCCTGTCATATCATCTGTCTTTCCGTCCTTCCGAGGCTTCTGTTTTGGTTTCTGAACTTCTTTTTTTTTACGAGATAGTGCTGTTGGCCCTACGCTCAATCTCCAATCTGGAGGACCAGAAGTTTTCTGTCGGGGTCCTCTTCCCTTAGCCTTCGTAGATCCCTCTACTAAACCGCAAGGCAGCGGTGTTGGTTTTAGTCCGCCCCGTCATTCCGGTACCCATCATATCTGATAGCCATTTACCTATCCGCCACCTGGGGAGGCGCCTGGTGGGAGTCCAACAACTCCTCCAGGATATATTTTTTCTCTTTTATATTATTTAATATGTATATTCTTCTGGGTGACATCTTGTGGTCCTGTGGCTGTATTGTCTTTTATCATCGTGTAAATAAATAAATAAATTATTATTATTATTATAGTTGTTGTAGTAGTAGTAGTTGTTGTTGTTGATCCTAAGAACGAAGACAAATTCAGCTAACTTGGTGTAGTGGCGCAGATGTTTGTGACACGCTCGTTCGAATTGACCTCAGGTTAAGCATTCTGTTGTCACGAATAGTGAAATGCACTACATAAAACTCCTAGCAGAATAGTACATATGTATTTTCGTGTTCTTCAAGTGCATTATCTCGCAGCTTTCGTTGGCTTACCTTGTTAAATCAGTACCTTTTGTTACCAACTGATAAAAGAAATATGAAGCGTGGAGCATTTTCCGGAAGGGAAAATAAAGTATGACCTGGTATAAGATATGTACCTCTATCTTCCAGAAAATGCCTCTTATCAAACAAGAGGAATCAATTAATTCATGGAGATAAAAGGCAACACACCACATTACAATGAAGGAGTAATCATAATAATAATAATAATAATAATAATAAAAAGAAAAAGACAAGCAAAGAACAGTGAGAAAAGAACCATAGAGTGGAACGAAGTTCAAGATGGAATGTTGGAGAGAAACTGAACAAGTTCCGAGAAAAGATCCCATCCACTCTCGGGTTCAAAAAGTAGCTGTAATAGAGACTGATAATAGATAATAGAATATATCAAATGAAGAGCTTAGATGAAAAAACAAAATGTAAGCAGAGACGTATGTAGCTAGGTTCCGGTGGTCCTGAACCCCTCGAAATTCAGCGTTTTATGCAAATTAGTGCAATTTTAGGCGTTATTGCATATATTTAAAATATATTTTATACCAAGACATATCTTGAACCCCTTCCGAGAGCACCTTCTAAATATGTGTCTGGATATCAGTGACATTGAAAAAAAAAATTGGGTTAACATAATATTTTATAAATGACACAGAATGGACTTATCTTGTGTATCTTGTAGAAAAGAACAAGAGGGTTCAATATGTTAAGTTAATCTCATGGAAAATTATATGATTATACTTGGACTTTGAATTTTATTGGGTCCTGCTTTAGTACACTTGCTTTTGAGTCGTTCAAATTCTGGGGAGTGGATAAGATCTTTGGAGGCCTTTAAAATTCTTGCTTTTGAGTTCTGAGAAATTGCTAAATTCTAAACACAAAATTTTTCTTGAATAGTGATTTCTCATTTGGCACCTTTTAATGCTTATCATACTCAGCAAAACAACTTTTCTCTGCAAGTGAGAGATCTCGCATAATATAAATCGATTTATCTGCCAACTGTCATTATTTTTAATTTTTAATTTTGCATAAGACGATCTGAGATTATCCCACGTTTCATCTTCCAATGTTTTGATGCATGTATAGGATAATTTACAACGCAGTCTAAATGCAGTTGTTTTATATATATGACGCAGAACAATAAGATTGCAAAACATTAAGGTAATTCATTGCGACTAGACAACTCCAATGTTCAAATAGTATTGCAGGCTTTTAAAAACGAGATATAGGATTGAAATTTAAAGAAACAATGCAACTTTTGTCAATGTCATCCAGTTCCTGAGAAAACCAGTAAACGTGGAAACATGGTTATTGAATTGTCTTTTAGCTCTGAACTTTAGAGCCGTTTAGACATCATTTCCCATAAGTATACATGATTATAATACCTGTTTTGGCGTTAGGAAAGAAAGTACTTTAAGGAAATAGAGCATTTCAGAAACAAGATACACTAGTCTAGCGGACACGCTTTCATCCAGTCACGTCGCTCAGTCAACGGAAGTTATGGTATTACACAGTCGTTTACAAAGGCTGCGGATGTACTTTAGATACTCCCCTGGAGGAGAAATCACTCTTCTTCAACAGTGATTTCCGAACTGATTCCAGGCGAATTCAACATCTAAATCAAATTCAACCCTATGTAAGATAACTAAGTGAACTGTGGTTGGGTTAAGTTCGGTAATGGGCATCCAGCATTAGCAAAAAATAGGTAAAATTACAGGGGAAACAGGTTTAGTATAATGATTTTTTGTTTTTGTGCAGGGAGAATGAAGTTATAGAAGTGTAAAGTCACTGAAATTAGTGAGTGTGTGTGAGAGAAAGAGAGAGAGGCTGAAATGTGGAACTATATGTCTGAAGTAGCTCATATGGAGTGAGGGGTTGGGAGTGTAAACAGTGATGGGAATCGCGTATGATGAAAAAATATACCTAACCTGACTTTAACTAACCCCTCTTAGCTCGCTCAAGATACTGTCCGTGTTTTTGTGACAAAATACGTGACATTCATAACACGAAGTGCCGCAATTAGTATTCCTCTGCATGATATCATGTTCCTGCCTCTTGCTCAACTCGAGTGCGTATTTAACGAAATATTAACAACATTATGGATTTTGGCAACACTTTTTGGATTGCTGGTTGTTGCTAGGTGTTTATAGAAGTGCATGCGTGGCTGGATGCCATATAACGAATAAATGCCCAGTAGTTTACGTAACCTAGTATTCAAAGTTTTGAACGATCGGGGGCCAGCCAAAGCGTGTATAGATTCATACGTTTTTCAAAACCAAACAAATACTGACTGTATATTTTGTATGACCTAAAATGTGAAGAAACATTTAACTAAAGCATTAACCTTTTATTTGATTGTAAAGTATGAGTGGATAATTCTACTACGGAGTAACAAATAATACTACAAACAAACTTACAGTTCATTTTACAATACCACAATTTTCTGCATAGTCTCAGTCCTTGTGTCCACACTTTTGGATTCATTGTTATATATCAATCATACGTTTATGTCCATCAGGTGTCCATTTGTCTATGGGTCAGCAAGAACATGCTAAATTGCTCTTGCCGTAGCAACATTATTGCAAACAATAGCGAATATTTCTAATTGTTGAACATGGCAAAATCAAATGCTATCTATTAAATATTTGTTTAGGTATTGGAAACTGCTTATATGGCATTAACACTTTTAGTTGAGATTGGAGACTCTCTTCTAACTTTTGAAATATTTTTTTTGAAAAAGGGGGAAAATCTTTTTATACTAGAATAATACACTGATATCGGGAAAAAAAATTAAAGGTATCTTAGATACAAATTTGGTGTTAAAAATTAATGGGGGAATATTCCTTTGAGGTTAAAGTATTAATAAGCAAAATTGCATTTTTCTTTCTAGCTTTTAATCTTTCTTGTTTAAGTGGCCTTACTGGACTTCACACCTATTAGTATCGCCCAATTTTTGACAATTTATATCTTCTTTTTTTTGACTTACTTATTTGTATCTCGAATCTTCAAACCGTTGTTTTTAGATCACTGAGCGTTGTTACTTGATACTTATTGAGCTGATTGGTTAAGTGTTATGATTTCCATTTTAGCTGCTGTTGAGTAGTAGTTTTATTCTAATTAATTAAGGTTTAAAATAATTCTTTTATTAACTCGATTTAACACTCCTTATCCTCGACATTGCATTCAGTTTTTAACACTTAGTTTAATAATCTTTATCCTAGATCGTAAATTTTCTTTAACGCCCTAGGTTTAGCGTACCTTGACTTTGATCCAGGATCTTACTTTTCCCTTTTCTGTTTTATTGATCTTTTTGTTTTTGTGTGTTGTTTAATAACTTCTATAATTCCTTAGTAATATATTCAACTTCGGGAGACTATTTTGAATAACTGGTACGTTTCAACTCTCTGCGATTATGATTTCTTAGCAAAGCTCAGGCATTACAATCATCTTTTCGTATGAAGTTTCTAAAGCTTTTATGATTATTACAGTTGCAAATATGTAGCTTTCATTCTTTTGGAGCCATAACTAAAATTTTGAGACACCCAATGTTGTCAAAGACTTAGTGTAGGTAGATAAGACTTGGGGTGTTGCTTCTTAATTTGAGAACAAGAGTCAAATTCCTCGTCGATCTTTCTTTAGTATTCCTGCTGGATGAATAGTCGTTGCAGCAAAGGGTCTTGCCCCAAACAAGGTTCCGATATAAACAACTTCAAACATGGTTCTGCTATAGGTACAATAGCATCTCTACCCGATGGAAGACAATGATAAATCACCATTGATTTTAACTTTCCCAGGAACACTTTAGAATCACTAAACTTCCGCTTCGCACAACACACAGTATCATCATTTTCATCATTAGGATCACAATTAGGTGGCTTTATACAAGAACCGTATTCGTATTGTAGTAGTTTGGGGTAAATAGGATTATAGATTCGAGAGAGTTGAGGCTCATGTAAAACGAATTAATTGAATTGTCTTTAATTTAAAAATTTTATAAAAATGACTTGACTAAAGGTTGTATTGGGGTTTCTTAGGTGTGATTAGGAAAAAAAATATTTTTCCTACTTTGCTTGGATCAGTATATAGGCCTAATACTATTATTTATACTTAAATAGCTATTAACGTGTATTTCCATGACTTATCAACTCTGTACTACGTTTTCACAACTAGTTCTTGTTAAATTAAAAAAGAAAGAACTTTAAGCGAATTTCCTTTTAATTTACAGAAATGGAATATGACAAAACTAGATAATCTGAATAATATTTGCATTATATGTCGTGATGTCTAGAAGTTTATGTACGGTGTGCCACGTCCACCGAGGGCTAGACTAATACAAAATATGATGACTGTGATCCAGTGCTGGGAATGGATTTTTTTTTCTTGGGGAACGCAGGAAATGTTTTTGTTATGGAAACTGTGGATTGGAAAAGAAAAGTAGAACTACCAACTAATTTTGCAGTGCTGGTACTGTTTGAGACTTACTATTTAAAATTTAAGTAAAAAAAATTCAAAGGGACTCTTTCGAGTGACTGATCTACATTATCTTCTCTGGATCTGCGAGCTGTGTGATCTGCACTACGATAACCCTGTTGTAGCCACAGCTCTCATACGTTTCCGGTTTAAATTGAGAAAGAACTAACCTGTGTTTCACAACCTTTTCTCATCTCGAGGAACCCCAGAAATATTTAACAATACTTTGGGGAACTCCGGCTGCCTGGTGCATAATATTTTAATCTAGGCTAGAGCAAAATGTAAAGTAGTATTGTACAGTAGGAGAAACAAACAGCAATTCGTATATTTTGAAAACAATTTTACTGATTTTCGCAGAGCTCCTAACATTGCGTCGCGGAACCATAGGATTCCGCGGACTTCCGGCTGACAATCACTGGGCTAGACCATTGCATTGTTCTAGGTGCTGTAAGCTTGTAAACAAAATTACCATTTAGCGACCTCTTGGAAGCGTAAACAGTATTTTTTTTCTATATTGACTTTCAGAGCTTGCGACCCCTCACATTCTTCCTAGACACACCTTTTAGTTTATTGGGGGGAACGACGACAATCGCTGCGTTCCCCCACATCTCCAGCACTGCTCTGACCTTTTCTACGTATTCAGTAATACCACTAAGCACGTCTCAGTCAAACCAGGCAAATGCTGGGATTGTACCTACAAAACTAGACCCTGGTGGATTACTTTTCAAACTTCCTCTCCCTATCCCGGCCTAAGCCTGAAAGACATAAATGAATTCAAAACTAAGCACGTGAGGGGTGGATTGGTTAAAACTATTTTAGGTCTCTGAGAGTTTCATTCTTAAACGTTACCAATTGTTAATTTCAACCCTCACTTCTCTCATTCTCATTTGAAGAGGACAGGGAAAAAAGGTGGGACGTCCAAAAAAACTTTCATGATCACCAATCACTTCACGTTGCATATATACTAAAGTGATCAAGACTTTTTTTTTTCTACTAGCCAACGAATTGTTTGTCAAAGATGCATTCTTAATGCTTATTGTATTTTCCTCCCTTTGTAATTGTTAGTGTCTATATTTTAGTTTTATTGTTCATTTGCAAACTTAGACATTCGGGCTGTGACATTAACTGAACACCTTCCTAAGGCTATCTGAACACCTAAGTCATGGGCTAGATAAACAAAATATATTTCCGGACAGCTACCTTTGATAGAAGACAAGCACGGAAACTTGTCAAGATCATTCACATGAAGGTAGCCCAAACTATTTTTTTGAAAACGTAACATATCAAGTGATTTCACGGAAATACAGAATTTTATTCTTTCTCATAGAAGTACCAACCGAAAGATTTTCAACACGACGAATTTTGACGAAAATCTCTATTTTGAGAAACCAAAATCGGAACATGCATTTCTATAACCAAGTCATTTCTTGGCTTTGAAAAAATTTAACTTAAGAATGGAGGAATTTGGTTCCGAAGTCACACTTTTAAGATAATGAATTATAAATGCCATAAATCTAATTAGAAACCAATATTTTTTTCAGGACATTTTTTCTTTTAGATAGAATAAAAAACACCTTCACGGATATATGTAATTTTGACGAAATGAACAATCTTTAATTTAATTTAATTTTTAAGGCCTTTAGGTAACTTTGGGTCAGGCCGAAAATGAACAATCATACCTTGAAGTTTTATGTTTAGTAATCTACCTAACATATTCTATACGTGGCCATAAAACTTTCCGTTTTTGTTTCCACAATGTAAGGTACCGATATAATAATAAAAAATCAGGATTTTTTGCTCTTTAAATTTATGATATTTCAGTTGTAAATATGTTATTGATAAATATTTCATACATACTTATGTTTCATATAGGTCGTAAAGCTAAAGAATATAACTCAGTGAATCTTGTATATAAAACTTGCAGTGAGATAAATCTACCAGTTGAATGATATTACAGAATGTGTATACAAGGTAATTGCCCAGGAGGCCGATAGATGGACCTAACTATTCTTGCCGGAAGTCAATGGGTACGGAGATTTTGTATGTTACTGATGAAGAAGAAAACGTAAAGAAAAGAATAATGATAAAGTAGGAAGAAGCACAGTAAAGACGGTAACTAGTAAGATGTCTGTTTGTTGAAGAAATTACTCTTAAAACATGACCGGGTGATGATGTCTATTGTAGCGACGAGTAGTATATCAGACCATCGACACCACAGGCCAGAGGAAGTGGAAGAGAAACCTCTGAATGTTAATACCTTGCTTTTGGTATTCGCTACCTTGGGAAATCTTAGATTACCTTATGACGCTGCAAAGCGCTTGGGAAATAAACTGAGCTCTAGCAAGAACGCGGCGGTTAGCTGTAGTGCCACCACTTATCTTGCTGTGGATTGGGGCATGCTAATCGCTTGTAGGAGCTGGCAGAACTATGTAACTGTCCGATATAGTGACGACATAGGAAAGTATGGTCGTAAAGGAGGAAATAACGTTACACGCATGAGACAGCTAGTTAGGAGAGCGTAATAGTCCATGAAGTTTTGCTATGCATACCATTTAGTGCTATCGTCAAACTTGTTCTTTAATCAAGGGAAGATTTTGAATACCATATAGTTAGGAGGATTTTTAGAAGATCGCTAAGGTTTCTATGTGATGAGAGAAGACCTTGAAAGGAAGCCTAGTTACGTCATTATTCATAAAAGACTGCGTTTACAACTGATTAAAACTGTGTTAGAAAGACAGTAACATAATATTCATTCGACAAAAGTGCAAAATAGGTTCAGTGGCAAAGACATTCATATTGGTACATTCAAGTGTATGTAAATCCTAATACAAGTGAATAGTATAGACTATATTCATCGAAATTAATAGTACTAGCGCTAATGAACATCGTATAGACTTGGTTATGTTTAAAGAAAAGTCTTAAAGTATAAAAGACTATTCATCGGACGTTATGGAAGAAGTGATTTTCTTAACTGAACTTTGAGTTGGTAATAGTTAGCAAATAGAGCGAACAAATGTCATAGAAATAGAAAAAGAACTCTTACTTGTTGTGAAATATCTGAATAGAAAATTGAAGACAGTATATATTTAATCCTATAATACTTTATTTTTTCTATCAAGTTAGTGTATTTTCTTATCTAAGAGTACTCTGAAATTTTTAATCCATAAGTCCAATCATATCTTATTTTCTAATAAAATATCCATATAATCTTTCATTGAATAAAGGAGTGATCAAGTACTGATAAAAAGAACACCGGACATTAAAATATATTTTGCTATGTTTGACACTCAAGAGAATCATGCGACATGTTATCACATACACATAAGAATTCATACCTAAAAGTGATTACAACTAAGATTTATCAGTGTTTAGTGAATTATTAACATTTTACATATTATCCACATGAGAATTCATACAAGCAAAGTACATGTGAAGAACAGTGGATATATCCAGTAAAAGAACATTGTGTTATACTGTTTCCAAGTTATACGCATAATGCAAATAAATAATCTACTCTTAATATCCAACAAGTGATGTCATATTAGAAGCTAATAAAGTGCGATATATTTAAAGCTAATTAGAATAACGTTTAGTGTATTATTTTATCTACTACCTCAAGACCATTAATACAAAAGCATAGAAAAACTGGTATTTGGTATAATCACTTATTCTTATTCAAGTCCGTCAGTCTCAGATTATAACAGTGTTCACCATATTGTTTCTTCTAATAAGCTTAGTCACAAGAACAACCACAACAACAAAACGGTGTAAGTTTAAATTTAACATATTTTAGGGTAGAAAAGCTTTAAAACGGTCAGAACGTGGCAACTTACCATGCAATGTTTTATTAGAAATAATAAGCATCTAAAACACCCGAAGAATGAATTCTTGACTAACGATTAATGATCGAAATTAAAAAGAAATGAAATGCAATTTTCGTTGATAATTTGCTTATTTATATCGACTTTAACTTTGTCCACATTAAGGGTACATAATCTGAGTACTTAGGGGACGTTCAACTAATATTTAAGGATATTTTGTACTTCCTCCCCACTTATATCCCTCTCCTCATTGTCAAGCAAAAATAAGTAGATGCCTAGCCACGACTTCTTGTGCACGTAAGACTTGTCAAGTTTCTTATAGTTATTTCGTCCAAATAACTGTTTAAATATTTAAATTTACACCAATGTTTTTAAGCGAATAGATATTAAATAATTAAAACATATCACTTAACAGTCGAAAACAGTCGAAATTACATCATACTTCAAATATTGATTCTTAATTTAATAGCTGTAAATTGTTTAACAGATGCAAACAATGAGTTTGGAATAAACTATAATAACTCCTGCAACATCTGCAGAGCACTATCTCGCGTGCATGTTTGCCTGTCTTACGTAAGCATTGATCCCTCTCCTCATTGTCAAGCAAAACTTGAACCCCTCTCGCATTAACAGCTTACGTAATACCTGAACGACCCCTTATTGGTTTGTTTCTCTGAGTTGGGAAAAATGATAGTAAACCAAGCACACAGGGTTTATTATTCTTTTGTCGAGGAATTCATGTAAGACAAGTCACCATATAGCTCTTCGCTTAAGAAATGATCACGGGGACACGAGCAACACATCGTGTTACTGGTATTTAATTGTGTCTGGTTCCGTTCTTTTATCTTTCTTACCAAACCTCAAGTGGCCTACTCTCCATGTTATGAGATTTATCACGGCTATCATATCATTCATTATCTCCCATTTATGAATCGTTGAAGAGGAAGGCAATTCTTTCACCAGTAGATGTTTAGTCTTGCAGTAGTTATTCCGACGGTATATTGTTCAGTCCCGTGGGCAATAAAACTACTAGACGTGGTTCGACTGACTTAACGGACCCAGATAGACAGAGAAATAAATAAATAAAAAGTTAGACACACACACACACACACTGAGAAAGAGATGGAGAGAGAGAGAGACAGAGAGAGAGAGAAGAAAAAGATAGATAGATAGATAGATAGATAGATAGATAGATAGATAGATAGATAGATAGATAGATAGATAGATAGATAGATAGATAGATAGATAGATTGATTTCATTTACTAGATCAGAGTGGTGGCACAAATTTATAACATTGAAGTAATTATAGTGATACACGAAAAAAAACAGAAACAAAGGTTCAGACAATGTTACTTAGAACATGATAAACAATTAATTAATTAATCTCTAGCAATTTGACTATTTTACATGACAGAAAACATAAAGTAAAATTAACGTTTTAAAGTAAAAAACAAAAACAAAAGAAACCTCATCGTTATGTATACAACAAAGAACATTCTTACTGCTCCAAGAATCCAGAAAGAGTTGGATAGTATTAATCAGTACACTATGATGGTATTCAGAAAGTAGTCTATTCTTCAGACGAGCGTTAAAAATCACTTGATATCTGGGATATGCAAGATACTGCACAAGCATGAGTACATACCACACTTTTTCCAGAACTAGCAAATAGTTTACTCACGTTACCTTGACCAACAAATCCTTTTAACATACAAGACCGCGTCAGGTTCTGTTAAAGCAGAAATAAAGTTAGAAATATAAATCCAAAACCGATGCACCGGAGGTCATTGAAGAAGCATGTGTTCTATATTCTACTGTGTAACGGTTAGAAAAAGGGCACCAAGGACAAGCAGGGGAAGCAAATTTGTTCCACTCAAAAAAAGACAGAGAGAGTGACTATTTTACCAAAAAGCAAATGCCAGACGACATCAACATCAAGAGAGTCACTACGACATCGGTATAGAGCAAGCCAATTAAATGAATTGGAGTCTGGGAAGATATTGATACCTGAGAGAGGGATCCTTGGTAAATTTAGATGCAGAATATGTGGATATAGGCGATGCTTGACAACAAGAAAAAGAAGTTGCTGGCTGTTGCCAGAAAGAATGAAACAGAAACGTATACCAGGTTCAATGAAGATAATTCGGTGTATTCAGAGATAAAGTTTCACAGTAAACTTGAAGTGCTTGATAAACTGAGGTGAGTCTACGTTCGGTAGGAATTGTTAAATGAGGCAGGGGAAAATCTTGTAGAGATTTCCAAGAGCCATCGAGATTATGTAGATCACTTATAGTATATACGCCGATGCGAGCCTAGTCTTGCCAGTAAAGAGAAATCTGGAGGGAAGAAAGAAGCAATTGCGCAGAGGTAATAATGAAACAGTAGCAGAAGCAAGAAGTTGATGTTGAGGAGAAGGGGAAATGAGTGAAGACGATTGTAGAATACTTTGGTAAAATAATAAGATAGAAGGAAAACATAATTCAGAAGTACCTGCAAGGAAAAATAAAAGACTAAAAAGACCTTTGAAGTAACGTTGAAAGGAAATGATCTGTCAGTGGGTTTGAGAAATCAGAAGAGGCCCACCTAAGTACCGTTCAAAATAACTAAGACGCAACAAATATAATTTCGATTGAATTTGGTATAAACCTAAACCTCCCATATTTATGTGATAATACAGATATTAGTATGAAACCAATGGCCTCTAGGCCAAAGTTGTGTAAGAATTGATTAAGCCTCCGCAAAAAAAATACATTGGCGGTTCAAGAAGAGTGAAGCGATAAGAATTTTGAGCCAATAAATTGATTAGCCAAAATACATCGTCCACGGTATGAGAGCCCAGGAAAGAGTGTTCCAACGATTTGTAAGAGTATCGGACGTCCGGATCTTGCTATCAGGGGACAATCCCATGGTGGCCACCGTTATATACAACAAACAGCTCGAAATACTGGTGCATACGAACAACAGTGACAGATGGATCCAATGTATGGAAATAATACACAAACAAATTAAATTTATATTAATAAACATCTATTGTCAATTTTCCTTTCCAAGCATAAATTTAATACATAAGCTATATATACTTTTAAACAAATTTGATAACAATAATATAATAATAGTTGGATACCTAAATGCAAAGTCACCGCTCTGGTCTCCCCTAATACGGATGAAAGTGGCGAACTATTCGAAGATTTGATATTCCAACAACGACTAGAAGTCATGAACAGAGATGGCATGCCGCCAACATTCAGAGGCAGTGAAGGAAGGGGGACTAACATTGACGTAACGATATCCAGAGGAAGAATAATAGGAGATATAATGGATTGGACGGTGATGGATGAAGCAATAGTAAGCACTCATAATGCTGTTCGCTTTATAACAGAAACACAAACAAATGTAAAAGAAGAAAAAGCAAAACCTAAATATAATATAAATAAAACAAATTGGAATAAATTTAAACAAAATCTAAAATTACCACAAATAGAAAATAATTGCGACCTAAATAAACTAACAACCGAAATAGAGGCAACCACAGAGGAAGCAATTAGAAAATCCGCACCTATAATAAAGGACAATGTAAAAATACACTCATCTGGACGAAAAGTCTAGAAAGACTTAAAAGACAAAATAAAGCTGCGAGAAAAAGCTACAGAACAGCCGTGGATCCTCATATAAGGGAATTAATACTCAACAAATGTAGACAAATAAAACAAAATTACGAAAAAGAATTAAAAGAACAAAAGAGGAAAATTTGGAATAGCTTTGTGCAAAGAAATTTCTGTCTGGATCCATGGGGAATGCCGCACAAACTAATAATGAATAAAATAAAAATATTACCAATACTCTTAAAAAAGATAATGGCGAATACACTAGGGATTGGATCGAAACTACTAATCTGCTATTAATGAAACTATTTCCAGACGACAAGGAAGAAAACGATAACAGTACAAATAAATTAACCACAAGCCAAGAAAAAGAAATACAAATAAAGAATAAAGAAATATATAAAGACGAAGAACTCATAGTAAATAACGACGACATAGAAAAAGCAATTAAAAGTCTGAAAAATGGTAAAGCTCCGGGTCCAGACAACATTAAGAATTAAATCTACAAAAATGCAATGGATATTTGGACACTATATCTCGCAAAGCTATTTCAGGAATGTATAAAACACGAAAAATTTCCGGAAACATGGAAAAGATCAAAATTAATAATAATACTAAAAGGAGAAGATAAAGATAGAGCTCACCCTAAATCATATCGACCAATTTCCGAAATTTAAATGAATGTAAATTACAATTCGGATTCAAAAAGGGAAAGTCAACAGAAGATACTATTAATACAGCATGTAACAAAATAGAAAACCTAACAACTAATGAATGTCGATATATTATGGTAATCTTTTTTCATGTAAAGGGAACATTCAATAACCTCTGGTGGCCTGCCTTGATGGAGGAATTAAAGAAACTGAGTATACACCCTAAAATTTGGAAGCTAATTCAAAATTACTTTAAAAATAGAACCATTGAGGCAGACGCAGAGAACGGCGTTGTGAGCAAAATACCAACAAAGTGATGTCCTCAAATGAATGAAGCGGAATGCGTGGTGGGATATACGGACTAACTGACGGTTGTGCTCAAAGGCGGTTGTACTATTATTATGTATTATGAATTGTGTATAGACTTGTTCACAAATCTATATACCAAATTTATTGTTCATATCACAAATGTTATTGTATACATTACAATATATTTGAAACCTATTTGACTGTACTCAACAAAATATAAATATCGTGTAATACCATTGTTAGTGTCTGAACTCTCCAGACACCAATGTATATTGTTTATTGGAGTAAAAAAAATTGAAATTGAAATTAAAATACGTGAGATGAACTACAAACGAAAGGAAATAATATAATAAAAATACTCACGTCGTGGTGTGACGACAATAAAATCCAGATATCAGCAGAAAAGACCAAATATGTATTATTTCAGGGTAAATTTAATAGGAGTAGAGGACCTATAATAAAAATCAGTAGCAAAACAATTAAAAGAGGATAAAACTACAAATATATAAGAATCTTATTGGATGAAAAATTAAATACCAGGCAGCATGTAACTAATGCTAAAAATAAAACGATTAAGTTAACTCATAAACTGATAAACATTGCGAATCATGATTTGAGAATCCCTATAAAACTAATAAAAACATACCACGATGTGATAATAAGATCCATAATGGGATATAGCGCAATTGTCTGGTGTCATAGAATGAGTCAGGCAGAAACAGACGGTGAACAGGACACAACAGCAGATACTTTTGAGTATGGTGGGAGCATATAGAACAACCCCAGTAGAAGCACTACAAACTTTAGCAGCCACTGTCCCAATGCATCACCAAATAAAGAAACTTGGTGCCATGTACTGGCTTAAAACAGATAATAAAAATAAACTTATGCAAATACTGAACACACATGTAAACTTTTAACAAGAAATAACTGATGTAATAACCAGTGCATGGCAGCAGTTTTCAAACAAGCAGTTCTCGGACAATAGCGATAAGGCGAGAAGACTTTACGCCTTTTTCCCAAGCGTGGCTGAGGGGCTAGAAATTATAGAAGAAATAGAAGGAGAACTACTTCACTTCCTAACGGACCATAGGCCCTATACGAACAAACTAAAGGACCTCAATCTGGTAGAGGATAACCTGTGCCATGACTGCGGTGTAGTTGCCATCCCGGAGCATATAGTGTTAAGATACAAAGAAACAGAAGAAATAGCCAAGGAAGAAAGGAAAACTCTGTAGGACAGAGAAATCAAATCTGCGAAATCCAAAATATGTGACTGTCCTCCGGGAACTTGCAAATAAAATTTCAGCTTACCACCGAATGAAGTTCATCCGGTGGCGGGGGGGAGGGGGGTAGATGGGGGGCGCAGGTGGTATCTAAAAAGCTAAGGTAAAAGACAAAGTAACCTAGAATAATAATTGGAAGTGATATAAACATTAAAGGCAATTAAACGTTAATAAACCTAAATAAACAAAATAACAATCAAACATCCAGTCACCTAACTACAATTAATCGAAATCGTAATCGTAAACGTAAACCGGAATAATGAAATCACAGATTAAATGCAACCAAAAACACTAAAATAAACACAAAATAAATTTAAATACTAAATGATAAAAGTGTGAAAGAAGAAGAGTGAAGTTAGAGTTGGAAACCAGTGATCAACTTTTCGCTGAGTGCCCTGTTTTTGGAACAGTAGGACGCTCGTAAAATACCACATGTTAATCTATTTTTCTATTAGTATGATGTGTGGTGATGGTAAATATTAGCATGTTTAAAAACAATAATCAATAATATCATCCAGAGGATACATAGTGCCATTGTTAACAAATGTGAATATAATCCTCTTGATTTGTAATGTAACTTTGTGTAGTGTGGTGTGTGTGTAAGGAATGAACAAAATGAACAAATAGACAAGAAGCAGATGCAACGGATAAAAACAAGTGAACATAACTAAACTCTAATTAATCAAAATTTTATATTCCAGGAACCACTACTTGAGTCAGCACTTTTGTTTGTGATGTCCTATGTTGTCTGTGCTGTACAAATGTTATGTTATATGTGTTTTTCTATATATAAAGCAATCTTTACAACAACTTGAAACCCCCTCCTCCCCAGCATGTTCCGACATAAGGAACCAAAAGAGACTGAGGTGGAAGGTGGGTCCCAAATGGAAAAAAAATGATAAGAGTTTCAACTGCAGTCAAAAGTTGGCCCCACTTTCTAGTCTCCCATTCAGGAGTGTTGCCAAGAAACAGCCCCAAAAATTTTCCACCTTCACGAGACCAGGGAAAATTTAGTGGCGAGTCAGTTCGTTTTTTCCAGGAGCCAGCAAATAACCCAGAAGATTTGTGGATATTTAACGAAGCTCCAGAAATTTGACTGTAAGACTCAAATGTCTCACTGAGAAGATCAAACCCTGGATCAGCAGTCATTAAAATATTGATATCATCAACATAAGCAGAAGATACAATGGAAGTGTTGGAGAGACAAAGACTCTATGGAGACAAAGTTCTGGAACACAAACGAAGAAACGAGTCTATAACTCATGAGAATAAGGGGGCGGAAAGCGAATCACCCTGATGAATTCCACGGTTGAATTGGAAAGGAGAAGTACGATAGGACCCAACCCTAACAATACTTCGAGCTTCAGTATACAATAAGGCAAAACATACTTACAAAAAAATTGACCAAAACCATAAGTACGTAGCATGGTTGACAGAATCAAAGGCTTTCCTTTAGTCCAACGATACTATTGCCAGAGGAGAGTTCTCCAAGTTATCATAAGTAATAGCATCACGATTAAGATGTAGATTAGAAAAATGGTGCGTCCAGGAACACATAATGTTTGACACGGAGATCACAACAGATTAATAGTAGGTAAAACCTGAGAAAGACGGTTGGCCATAGCTTTTCCTATAATCTTGTAGTCAGTATTAAGAAAAGAAATAGGACGCCAATTATCTAAGTTCAAACGATAGCCTTTCTTCGGCAAGAGAATAAGCACTGCTCTTCTAGTTGATATGGGAAGCAAGCCGTTACTGATAGCACTTTAAAGCATTTTGAGGAAAATAGGGCCTAAATGTTTCCAAATTTTTTATAAAATTCAACGCTGAGGCCGTCATACCCACTAGACTTTCGATTATGAAATTGAGACACTCCCGTGGTGAGTTCAGGTAACGTAAAATCACTATCACATTTTAATTTGTCATCCATAGATATAGTGGGAAGATTAGACCAAAATTCAGGGTTATCCAGGTTCACAAGTCTCTTTGTATAAAGGTCCGTCCTGTTAGTGCGTTCGAATTACTTGTCGAAGGCGTTTACTATCCGTGACTAAATCACCATGTACTCGAAGTTGTACAATATTTTGTACACTTTTTTATTCTGTTGCATTTCGCGGGAAAAAAGTAGACGAATATATATTATAAGCATTAGCCACAATATATTTATACATGATATCATAGACGTTTCTTGAGTAAAACTGATGTAATGATGAACAGCATTTGCGGTATAAAACAATATCCTCCGGGGTGTTAAGGCCTGTAGACAATAGATATTCACGCTGGCGAAGCAGAGCTTGATATGTAGAATGGAACTCAAAATGTATTGCAATAAGAAATCTTTGGGAGAGGCCCTTCACTTCCGCTTTTAAATCTTCCCACAACTGTATGGAGAGAGAGGGTGGCATAATATTCCAGATGTTCAATTGCGGAATAATAAGCACTGTTAGAAATTAATGTATTTGAGAGAGCAGTATGGTTTCTTGCTTGAGTTATGAAGAAACTGAAACACACATTCGGCACTATCGTGATCAGAAATAGTTGGATGATGAGACATGGTTTTAATAAAACTGAAAAAAGTCAGAGTGGTGTAGAGTCTAATCTGCTTTGAAGTGAGTGAGTTTGCGAGCCTCTATACGTAAACTGAAGTTCGGTAGGGTGAAACTTACGGAGTGCGTTATCCAAATTAAATCGATTTAAACACTGAGATAAAGATTGATCAACTTGAACTTTCAGTTTCGGGCTATTCATGCGATCTGCTGGCACCAAGGTGACATTAAAATCACCGCACAGTTTAACAAAATCCACCGAGAGATGAGTGGTAAGGTAATTTACTAGTTGAACACCAGCAGCTTCTTCCTGTGGAAAATATACATTTATGAGTAGAATTGTATGAGAGTATGTCGTAAATTGAAGAACTTGTGCATGACTTGGGACGATAGTATCATGATGAGAGATGTGGCTGCTACATAGAAGAGAATCGTGAAGCATAATTACAGTTCCATTTGCACAATTTTGCGCTGAATTGATCCAAACACTATAATCTTGAAATTTATGACACTGTGTGACAGATAATACGCTAGTTTCTTGAAAACAAGCATTAGAGGGTGAGTGCTGTTGGAGATAGTTCTCAGCTCAGATTTACTTACGGACAGTTGTAAGTCCGCGCACATTCAAACTGACCAGATGCACCATATATACAAAAAACACGAAATAAAGACACCAAAAGGAAAAACTTGGAAACTTATACACTACTTTCATCGTCAATGGCTTTTATTACTATTCGTTGTATTCTACATCAAAGGTTAACATCCACAGTAGTCAGATGTTCACAAAGCAAAAACGAAGACCATGCGTATCATCAGTAATAATTTCACAATAGAGAGGATTTTTTTAAACCTTTGCTTTTAATTTAAAAAAAAAACAACAACAAAAAAAACATTTAGGGTAGCGCTAGTCC
>JAGDQP010004438.1:66898-85092 GCA_022664845.1 Lepisma saccharinum
AGTGAGCTCCGACTCGACTCGACTCGAGCAACTACTGAGCGCCAACTCGACTCGAGCAGTTCTGAGTTCCGACTCGACTCGACTCGAGCAGTTCTGAGTACCGACTCGACTCGACTCGAGCAGATACTGAGCGCCGACTCGACTCGACTCGAGCAGCTACTGAGAGCCGACTCGACTCGACTCGAGCACATAGTGAGCTCCGACTCGACTCGACTCGAGGAGCTACTGAGCGCTGACTCGGCTCGACTCGAGCACATAGTGAGCGCCGACTCGACTCGACTCGACTCGAGCACATAGTAAGCTCCGACTCGACTCGACTCGAGCAGTTCTGAGTACCGACTCGACTCGACTCGAGCGGCTACTGAGCGCCGACTCTACTCGACTCGAGCACATAGTGAGCGCCGACTCGACTCGAATCTGACCGAGTCGCGCGAGTCGTTGACATCCCTAATCCCGACCGGACCGTAAAATGTGGGGGAGTCGTTACTTAATTTTTCCAGAAATATTTATTCATTTAAACATAGTATTGGATGCTCCATGTGCTTTTTCTGTGACATAGTACAAAGTAGCTCCCCATATACATGAAGTGAATCTTAAGACTTTGATAATGTTATTCTGTTTTTAATATTCAACCCTGTAACTGTATTACTATCTTTAGTAAAATTTCGTAATGGATCTTGAGCTTATCTCTTCAATACGTTTTCAAAATATTTTTTCTTGTTTATTCTTCTCATAGTATTTATTAATAAAGCCTATTTTTAAGCTTTCATAATACATGTTGCAAAGTGCAAAAGTTACTATTCGTGGTTCCCTGCTATTTGCTAGCATTTTACAAGTGTTTACCTGTGTTTTTACTCTGTTATGAAGGAAACGAACAATTTGGCGAAATGTTAAAATATTTTGTATAGGTAGTGTGTCTCTTAGTTTCTTATATACATGCATGCATACATACATTCATATAGATAGGTAGATTTGAAATTTAACGTACAAGGGGCATAAAGTTAAACATCTCATTGCAATGTTGTAGAAAAATGACTGGAGTCACAGAAGGTCATATATACGTACCAGTTAAAAGTTGTCGTAGGTCTGTATGCAGAGATCCTACTATCGCGGCACCTGATGTATACCTAGCTGAAGAAGTCTTTGGGCAGAGTTTGAAGTCACTCCATCACACAGGTCCGCCAGAACCAGAACGTCGAAACGTAAAGTGTTACTTCAGGGAGCCCAACAAAGTAAATTGCAAGACAATATGTCGAGACTATCTGGCGAATGGTCGAGGATCTCCCATCGAAATTTGTGGGGAAGCGTAGTTATTCCATGAGATACATGTGACCTCACGTTGTCATGTAGCAGTCAAACACCAGAGTTCAACATTTCACGCCACTTTCTCTTGATGCTGTACGCAGTTGTTGCAGTGTCTAACAATACGTTTAGGGTATCCGTAAGAACTGTATCATAGCACGTTATTCATTGTCTGATGACATCTGTAAATAAAAAGTCATTTTCGCGTGAAACGAGCTGAAACACACACCTGACTTTCCTACTGGATGAAACCAAATGCTACAATTTGCTATCACGTTTCTGCCTGCGTGAAGTCAGAGACACGATACTGTCACATTACAACAAACATATTGCTGGAAGCACTTGGCAATGATTGGCTGGTACATATTCTGTTCAGAGAAGCTTTTGCACAGCTCGTCTTTACCATTGCGTTTGACCAAACTTAAGAAGAATGCTACATTTACATCATTATCAGATATATATTATTATTTTTAAAATTATGAAGCCTTATATATATTTTAAAGAATTTTCCAGTAGAGTATCATGTTAAAAATGTGTTCTCTGAACGAATAAATGGAACTCCAACGCGCAACTATTATAGTTCGACATCACGCTACTCGTGGACACAAACTAGTCTTTCTGTACCGTATCGCCGATGGAAAATGGTGTCTTTACATCAATGTAAAGCAGGCGAATGGATGGTTTAGTCCCGACAAACAAGCAACATCTCGAACCAAGGGAGAGCTACATTCACACAAGACAATGATCTGCGTTTGGTGGCGTTGGGAAGGTGTAATCCACTACGAACTACTTGAAAACAATAAGTTGGTAAATGTAGAACTAGGAAATGCACTGGCTCAACGAGGCAATTCAGCTGAAATGATCCAACCGGCGACACGGCGTGCTTCGTCAACATGAAAACGTTCGTCCCCACGTCGCTAATCTGACCAGAACTGGTATTCAGGAGCTCGGATGGCAAGTTCTACCGCACTCACCGTATTCTTCTGGTCAAGTAACGGCGTGAAAACCGCGTATTAAATGGTAGACTACCAAGACAATACGGTTCATTTTTTTTTCACATTTTCATTTCATTGAAAAATTCAGATACAGATATACATCCTTGAATTTTGAATCACAAGTACTGTATCTCTTAACTGGTTAAGATAATAGAATTACTTGGGTGTATTTCTTTCGAAAAGGTAATTTATAGCTGTTGGCATCTTTTCTTATTGACGGACTTGCGGGTATATTTTATACTTTTCGGGACTGATAAGGCCAGTTAACCAAGTTCTTCAAGTTCTCGTGTTTACCGCATTTCACTTTCCCCGCTTCCAGATGTCGCAGTTTAGTGATTGAGTCACACTTCTTTTTTAGCATTCTTAGTGTAGACGACGGGATTGCTAATGAATCAGTGAGTTACTTCGAATTAAGGATAGTTTTCAACGTGCATTCCTAAAATGTCCAATCTGCTCGACACGGAAAGAACTTCTCCCTCTCTATGCTATCTTGGTATGCACTTTCCATTGATTTCTATGGGTATAATTTTACTCGCTTTATGTTATTCAGTAGTGGAATTTTTAATTTCTGTTTTCACCTCATTCTTCGTCTTATTTATTTTGACTCATTATGTTTTAGAAAAATACACGAAGGTAGAAACTGCAGTTCATGACCCTAATAACTCCAAACATTGCTAAATGAAACGAAAAAAATATTCACAAAGTCGTATGTCGTATCTTAATGTCGTATGTCGTATCTTATGCGTATCTTAATCCGTATCGTATCTTAATGTCGTATCTTATGCGACATTTGAGCCCAAGAAACAAAATTATTTTATTAATACTTTTTACATGATATATCGAGGAACTGGACAAAAAGCTAGTATTATAGGCAGCAATATAATAAGCAGGCATATCTTAAAGGATATTTCCTACACATATGTCAGACCCTTGGTCTCAAAAATAAAAATAGTAAGAGAATGAGATTCTAAATTTACACTATATGTTATAAAAACTTGCATCAAAATTATAGAGCATCTAAAATCACCTTTCTAATTGTCATAATTGGAAAGGCATTTAATTGCAAATGCAGCTGATAAGGTGGAATAAAAGAATTTCAAAGAAAAGACTGAATGATACTATTAGTTAACCAAGCGACCACACTTAAAATGTATTTGGTTCAACAAACTTACAGAATAAGCACACTTAAAAAGACTAAAGTGACCACGTAAGAAAAAGTGAACGAACAAACAAACAAAAAGTACAAAAGAAACGAATGACAGTATCTAACACAATTCTGATGATGTTCCAAGCATGATACCTATTTTGAAACTGTAAACTTTTAACAGTGAATGTGTATTACAATATAATTTAAGTGATTCGTGATGGAAGAAAGAGTTCAATTAAATAGTTGAATCAAATGCCAAAATTGTGTCTCACATTGACATACAACTTTTAATGGCTCTTTTAACTTTAGTTTGTCATCTATAAACTGAAAGCACGGTCACGTGAGATATTTCTTGGTTTCTATGTATCCAATCAATTTATTAGGTACTTAAAAACGACCATTACTAAATCATTGACCAGTTGAAGATTATTAGCTTATACGCTAACGCTATTTTAACATAACCTTTACACAACTTTTGATTACTCACCTTGGGATTTCTTTAAATATTCCTTCTGGGTAGTCAACTCCACAATGGAAGAAAGAGCGATCTGGATTGATTCTCGAAGCTGAAACTTTACCCTGCCACGTAATCCATGAGTCATGAAGAGCTGACGTTGACTCGTTTCGGAATCTTTCTAATACATTTGGCTAGCTTCTTATTTGTTAAAATATGTAATTGTGAATCAGTATCTGACACATTCTGAAAATAAACGAGACAACTACATTCGATGTCTCTGTATAAAATGTAACTTGAACTTGTGAAGTATTTCGCTACTTAATCATAATATTAGGTGAAGCTAAACTGGTACTTGATGTTGGCTGTAATATAGAATTTCATAATGGACTTGCTGCCTTTGTATTTTGATGTACTTAAAAAAAGGTTGCCAAATCTAGTTGAAGATATAGTTCTTCGAGTTCTATCTAACTTTTTATAGAAGCAATTTAAGAATAATCTTTTGCACCACGCTGTTGTTCTTCATAAAACAGATGAACATTTTACAATAAACGGAATATCAGCTTTCATGCTTCAACAAAACTTTGTACTATTTGCACACTGACCAACTTATAATCCACTTTCATTTTGATTGTTTATTACATCTATTATTGCGATCCGAAGCACAACAACCTGTTTTATCATATTTTAAATATGCTAGCATTGCCTTGATGGATTTCTGAAATTCGCGCTGTGGTAAAAATTTTATATTTACATTTGGACATACCAGGCCTAGAAAAAAAAAGTCTCTGAAACCTGAGTCTTAAATTACCAATTAATTAATTTTCAACAATATTAAGTAGCTTTACAAACATATTACAGCATTGATTTCTAATCTGTGTAGTGTTACTTGTTTGGTAGATGCAAGACAATGTAATGAATTTTATTTTTTTCGTAAACAGAAAGTATTTTATCATTCTATTTGTTTCGTGTAATAAAGAGTTTTTCACTATTATTACACTTCCCCTAGGCGTAAATATTGTTCGTAAGTAGTATCAAGATATGTAGCTCATACTGCGGTAGAACTGGTTTAAAGTTATAGTAAACAAGAAACTATATACAGTATTTCATTTGGAATCCTAAATCGACTGTTGACAATTGTAACTAAACAGAAAGATGTAGACAAACTTCGAAAGGTGATTCCTGAGATCAAAACGAAAAAAAAAAAAAAAAACTTCTCTGGCATTTTCTCGAATTCCGCTTCGTGTAAAAGATACAGGGTTGCAAACTTGGAAGCCTAAATCGACTGTTGATAATTGTAACTGAACAGAAAGATGTGACCAACTGCGGGAGGTGATTCCAGACATCGAAACAAGAAACATGTACATATGAACATCAGAAAAAAAAATGTACTATACGTAGTTTCGCAGACAGACGTGTCTCAATGAGCAGGATCAGCCTGGTAGTTGATGGTACAGGCGCATAAGAGAGATGACACGTTCCTCGGGCACAAGTTTCGCTCGTAAGAAGTAAAGTGGACAACTACGAGGAATGCTCACAAAGCGAATGAATGGAAATAAAAGGAGGACAGCGAACACAGTTGATGGGCGACGTCATGCGAGACACGCGGAGCACGAATGGTGAGCTGTAGAGTAGAGACACACTTCGCTCACAGTACGAAAAATTTTGTAGCCAACATACGTACAACACAGTAATAGTCGAGTCACAGCAGATATTTTAAATGTCTCCCCCATGGCTTTCAATGCAAGCGTTCACACGTCACATCAATGACTGACGTACCTAGTCGAATGTTCCGGCCTGAGTCCGCACAGTTTCACGTTGTCCTGGACCGCCACCTCAGCTGTTCTTGGTATTCGACCTACACCGCTCTGACCTTTACTTACCCCCACCTTCGGCCGCCTCTAACTCCGAAATGATGCAACCATTTTGCTTGTATTCCCAGGACCTTCCTTCTTGTTTAGGTATCTAGAATTACCTCCCGCAGGTTCTCCACAACCTTCTGTTCAGCTACAATTGTCAGCGGTCTATTTTGGATTCCAAGTTGGCAACTCTATATCTCTTACCATATAGAGATTTTTGGTGAATAGAGAGATAGAGATGTAGAGATAGAGACCATATAGAGATTCCGAAACGAAGCGGAATTCGAAAAAATGCCAGAGAACTTTTTTTCTTGTTTTGATCTCAGGAATCATCCCAAAGTTCAACATCTTTATGTTCAGTTACAACTGTCAACAGTCGATTTTGGATTTTAAATTCTGACAACCCTGTATCTCTTACACGAAGCGGAATTCGAGAAAATGCCAGTTTTTTTTTTTTTTTTTTTTTTTTTTTTTTTTTTTTTTTTTTTTTTTATCTCAGAAATCACCTCCCGAAGTTTGTCCACGTCTTTCAGATTTACCCTGTATTGATGTTCTATGAATCCGAGTGAACAAAGCTGACCAGTGCCTTATATTATTATATTTGTGTTCTGCTTGTGTTTAAGTTCTCCTTCTTTTAATGAATCAGTAGTATGCAGTAACTGATGTCATTGCCGTATCAGTATTTCCATGCACGAATAGTATTTCGCAAGACTTACATTGCAGATTTCCTCTGGTTCCTGAAATTTGAATATGCATACATAACAACAAAGGAGTCCCAAAAAGTAATGTTATGTCTTTCTCGCGAGTGAAAGATATAAAGATAAAGATTAGGATCGGTACTCTCAACACAAGCGTTGCAGGGGATAATTTTCTGGGTCATTCGATGTCAATTCAACACACCTTGTCTACCTCACCCTCTCAGATTTCTATGGTTTTTGGTTTATTGCTTGTACCCGTTGAGAATATATATCAGATTTTTTGACGCGCTGTTTTTCTTCCCCTTTGAAAGCTCAAAGAGTCAAATGTTTCGTGCTTTTAGTTTACAAAATTACTTATTACTCAGCAATTGGCGGTGCTATAGAGCTCGGAGAGGGCTCATTTTAAAGCTCGTGTAATAAGCTTTAATTTGATATGACAATTGAGAGGGTTGCACAAAATTTTGTATCTCGAAAAATATCAAATTTGATTTTCTCAAAATTTGACATATAGAAAATTTTCAAAAAATTCTTATATGGTTGTCATACCTCCCTACAGCTACCATGAAAATTGTAATTTGGGACGATTATGGAATCGTGAGATACAAAATGTTTTCTTTATTTGCCTGGGGAGGAAAAGATATAAAGACATTAAGAATTTGTATTTTACGGCCTTTAGCGTTAGGCATCTATGGCTCAGGTTGAGATATAGTAGGGAAAAGGATGCAGTAAGAAATTGGTCAGAGCTTAAATTCAAGTCAAGGTACCAACCCGATATTTGGCTGGTGTGACTGAGGACAACCGTAGGTCCACAATAAATTTATTACACGCTTTATATTAACTTGCTCTGTAATCATCTCTGGTACAAATCTTGTAACTTATTATTACTGTAACTAACTTCCCATCATCCGATTTGTCTGAAATTTTGTAAACTTGCTTGCTTCCTATGAAAATACAATATTCAATCATTAGATATACGGTAGAATAATCTAGTTAACTGTAATTAATTAAATAATTGGAAATTATCCTTAAATGCACGTAACGCCGCATTTATTGTGTGAAGTTTGGGTTGCCGATCTCGCAGGGAGTTTAATATTCATCTATTAAACATAAAAAAATAATTAAAAAAGATTTAAAAAAAAACACGCATTTTAAGATGGACTAAAAAGTAAAAAAAAAAATAATAAATTGAATTATTCATATGAACTGGAAAATAAAAGCGTGGATGTTCTTACTAACCTTATCATAAAATCATAATATGTAAGAGCACCCACGCTTTTATTTTCCGATTCATAAAATTAATTCAATTTATTATTTTTTCTTTTTAGTCCATTTTAAAAAAAGCGTGATTTTTTACATCCTTGTTTAATTATTTTTTTTATTATGAACTGATATATAAAAAGGATGAACACATGGATTCTGTTCGGGCACATAATATTGGAACCGGGACCCGGATTCTTATCTTGGAAATAGAAACTGAGGACTCGGATTTGATCCTTGAAATAGGTTACCCGTATTCTCGAACTTGGTACCCGGTTTCAGGATTTAGATCCGGGCACCCGGTTCCAATAATAAATAATATTCTTAATGTGAACCTATTGTTTCTCGTCAGACGCACCAAGCAAATCTGGTTGGTTCATTGAACTTAAGCTCTGTCCGACTTCTTACTGCACTCTTTCCTTTCCCTATCCCAGCCTGAGCCATAGATGCCTAACGCTAAAGGCTAAAAATAATTCAAATTCTTAATACGGAGCCAACCTTGATAGCCGTTCGGTCTGACGCGTCAGGCTAGCAACTCCAGGGTTCCGTGTTCGAATCCCGACTGCGACACGGATGTTTGTGGATTTTAGAAACAGCTCGAGACGGGCCGAAGTCATTAATTACTAAAATAACACAAAAATATAAAGTTTACCAACGCTTTTTTATCTTAATGTGGACCGTTAGTGCCTTTTCTTCCCCCAGGCATAGGATAACGAAAGTTTTACATCTCACGATTCCATTATTATCCCAAATTACAATTTTCATGGTAGCTATAGGGAGGTATGACCAACATATAAGATTTTTTTTTTTTTTTTTTTTTAATTTCGAGATGTCAAATTTTGAGAAAATCAAATTTAATAATTTTCGGGATACAAAGTTTTGTGCAACCCTGAAAATTATCATATCAAATGAAAGCTTGTTACAAGAGCTTTAAAATGAGCTCTAGCCGAGCTCTCTAGCACCAACCATTACTGAGTAATAAGTAATTTTGTCAACTAAAAGCACGGAACATTTGACTTTTTGAACTTTCATAGAACAAAAACCAGTGCGCCAAAAAATCTGAGAGAGTGAGGTAGAATCTTGTTAAAAAGTGTGTTGATTTCAAATGGAATGACCTTTCTGCTTACATATATCCGTTCAGTCTATTACTAATATACAAGCTACGAGATTTAGTAACTACCGTCAATTCTATTTCGGGTTTATTATGTTTATAGTTGATTCCGGTACACTACTGGCTTTCTATGGATGAAAATAGATGTAGATAGTTTTGTTGGGTTCAATGCCAGCTAATTATTGCTGAACCATCTCACAAGTTCTGTGGCGACAGTTTCTCACTTTGAGTGAGCACAAAAGAAATCAGGTTTTATTAAGACGTCCATGTCATTTGCATATGTTTATTTCTCCTTTGCTTTCGTTTAAGTCCTTAATATACACTAAAATGTGTAACGATAATAGAGTTCCTATACGCCCGTATTCTGTGCGAACAGATCATATCATTACTGACATATCCGTGTCTGGAATATATAAATTGCTGTTTTCGATATCAGAAAGGTGTTTCATTGCTGTTAGGCATCTTCTATACGAGCAGGGAAAACACGGCGGTTTTACTGTGAGCAACCGCGCCCTCTAACAAACCCTTGTTTTTAAATGTACGTCTCCAAAGCGTTTTCACCGCGCGGCTTGACACGTACATTTAAAAGCATGTTTTGTTAGAAGGCTCCGTTTGATCGCGGTAAAACCGCCGCGTTTTTGTACAACCGCCCCTCGTGTACAAGGGATCTTAATGAAACTTGTAAACTTATGGCAATCGTACCAAGAATAGAGTCTTAAGGTACACCTTTTGGAGCAAATTGTTCCTTTGAAAATATACTAGGTGTTTGTTCTTTTCACATAAGTTCCACGAGCTGTGTGCTATTAGCACAGATAGATTGAAAACAATCATATGAAGTACCTCGAACACAACAGTACAAAGTTATTGTGTAAAATTTTGTTACGATGCAGTGAAAAAAATCTTTCTTAAGTCACAATATATGCAAATATGGTATTTTAATTAATCCATATAACCTATAACTTCAGCCAAAAATGCCGGAATGCATTCTACCAGCAAAATGTAAGTATTTTAACTCAGCCTTTTTATCATTTGATGAAGCTCAGTAGAATCAACCGAAATATTGCAATAAAGGCTTTTTAAACGTTTTTATTAAATTTCACTCTTCTGTCTGTCTGGTTCAAATTTTGTAATTCAATTTTAACCAGCTTCCACTACTTCAGTTGACTTGAAACTTTTTACGGCGTACGCAGTTCCAATGACAATACAAAATTTGGGAAAGCTCTCCCCTCCCCCAGAAGATTAAAAATTGTCATTCTCTTCAATTTTAACCCTCTTCCACAACTCTTGATTTTAAATTTTGCAGGCGTACGCATTCTGGTGATAATACTAAATTTTGGAAAACTCATCCCTCAGCCCCACTCAAGTATACGTCTTTTCTTGTAGACTTCACCTATTGTTGAAAAATACAAACACTAAAAAGTAAAAATATAAAAATATAGGTGAAATAATTTTACTTACCTTGATATAAATTCAATCGTACCTACAAATTCAGTAGTTATGCCTTTATGTATGATTGAATACATTAATTTATGGACACCCCACGAATATATTAAAACATAAAAATAGTTTCCCTTAAAAATTATTTTATATATATTTTATTTTGGTATTATGTTCCGGTAGGCTCTTTTATATTTTAGGAAATAGTATGTGGTAGTGTTCATAAAAACGGATATTCATGTTACCTTGTATAAGAATAATAAGCGCACGTAATGTACTAATAATTACCTGCTTTCCAAAAAATCTGAACGAATATCCTTTTATGTAAATAATCCATAAAATTTGAACTTATTGGAGAGAATTTAAACCATATAACCTTATGATTTCTAAAATAAATATCGGCAGTACTAATGTACTATAAATGCGATGAATCATATACATTTTTGCTTTGTGGTTTCCTGATAATGTCAAGGAAATGCTTTTTTATTACCTTTTTATTGTTACATGTTACATTAAGTTAAATGATGATTATTGTCAACAATAATCGATAATTTCCATACACTTTCAACAACTTACTGAAATGCTTATTCTATTTTTCTAACAATTCCTATACTATTATACTTCGTTTTAATAAACGCATTTGCTGATAAATTTCAATGTTCTAAACAGAGTGGTTACTGCTTAAAACAAACAAACATAATGAAGCAGTTTTCACAGGCATAAGCAAGAAAAGTAACGAACTTCAGTATCTGAGGGCAACTTTTCTAAATAAAAAAGAAGCAAAAATACTGACAGGTACATTTGATGGGCCGCAGATATGCATTCTTACGTAAGACGAACGTTTCTCTTGTACATGAACGAACTGGAAAAGTCAGTATGGCTGTCATTCAAGAATATACGTGAAAACTTTTTGAGCAATTACTAGGGCGGAAATTACAGGAAAATTGTTGAACAACTGATCCAAAATTTCAAAGCTTTAGAGTGTAGAATGTGTGTGTAAAATTGCATTTCTTACATAGCTACATTGAATATATTCCTGGCAATTTTAAGCGCGATGAGTGATGGGCAAGGGGAACGATTTCACAAGAACATAAAAAACATGGGCACGAGGTACCAGGGCCGATGGAATGAGACTATCATGGTTGATTACTGCTGATACCTGAAGAGAGAAACTTCTGACAACTACAGTACAAGCTCGGTAAAATGAGTTAAGCTCTCCTCTATGTGTTCTACGTCCCTTCCCATAACATTTTTCGGGCAGGGGCAAGTTTCTGTACACAATTCCTGTCATTCAGAAGCGTAGTATAGCGGTTAATCAAAAAGGGTGGATAATGTTGTCATCCACTAGAATTCACTAAATTTTTAGTACGTTTGCTTTAACTTTTACTGGAGATTTTTGTCTGAGGTTTACCGCCACACCAGTGGTTTCACTGATAAACACTGATTATAAAATGTAACAAACATCTATTCATGTGAGCGATAGAGCACAGAGGGTGAATAGTCTGGTTATTTACTTCTTGTCTCTAATTTTCAGTGAACTTAGGTTACATTTTTAGGTTGGAGTTGGATTCTTTTTGCACAAAAACTATTCTCCAATGATGTTATTGCAAGACACTGCCTCTACAATTGTATCAAACATAACTCCATATTACTTGTAAGGTTCAGGAACAATAAGTTATATTTCGTTACACAGCAAATATGCAAATCAGAAAATTAAAAAAATAAAAATAAAATAAAAGCCGTGATAGAAGGACAGAATAAATTAAGATCTAAATTAAGCGCACGCGAATTGACTTGAATTAGTCATTTGTTTCCGTGAACCATAAAAAATTTCCAAATGAACACACAGGTTTATCTATTGTGGTACAAATATAACGAATATTAGCAAAGAAAAAATTTATCCACTGAGTACATACTTTAAAACCATCAAGGTTAAAAGTAACTACAAATTTTGATAAATATTTTTTATGAATATGAATACTCTTGATTTACGAAACAATAAACAATGACGCAAAAGCAATTTATTATTAAACTTCGAAAACTTTTATTTGTCGGTATATTCTGCAGATTTTCACACTTACTGCAATTTTCACACTACACAATGACTAGGCTTCCTTATCAATATAAAACACGTGTTGCGTTATTATACTGCAGTATAGTATAACAATAACACACTGTAATAATATATTAGGTTGGTGCGAAAGAAATGTCCTTCCCCAAGTGCGTCCTGTCCAAAAGCAAAAAAGAAAACTACATTACTTGGTTAAACAACGAAGTTGCCGTCTGCAGTCACACACTGTTCCCATCGCTCAGCCAAGGATTGTATTTCGTGGCGAAAGAGGTCTGGAGTCTGCGATACAAAGAAATCCTCAACTGTATGTTGCCTGGCCCGATCATCAGTGAAAGTCTTCCCGGTCTAGAAGTGATTGAGATACCGGAAGAGATGGTAGTTAGTGGGAGAGAGATCGGGGGAATATGGAGGGTGGGGAAGGGTTTCATACTCGAACTAATGGAGCGCCTGCACTGTTCTTTGCGCGATGTGTGGGCGGACATTGTCATGCAACGTGAGGACATCATGTCTGTTGACTATTGCTGGATGCTTGCGGACAAGTCTGCGGTGTATTTCATGGAGTTCAATATTGTAACGATCTGCAGGGATAGTTTCACTTCGTCTGAGAAAGACATAATTGATATCAGCAACTACACCTTCCGCGGGTGGAGAGGTGCTTTAGGACACCGTCCTGGACGTTCAGATCCATTTTTCATCTGAACTAACAATCCGATGAAAAAAAAAACTTTCCCTTATTACTTGCTCTTAGAGAACTGCACACCTCCAAACGGCGATTCTTGTTGGCCGGTGTCAACTCATGTAAAAACTTTCGTAAGCTTTATTTTTATATGGGCCAGTCTAGTAACTTTGGACTTCGGCTCGTCACGATTCGCCTTTAGCTGTTAAAATCCACACCCATGCCCCTGCCGGGATTCGAACCCGGGACCTTCAAGCCGATAGTCTACCGCCGCAGACCGCTCAACTCATGTGTCCAACTTTTTTTATCTTACCGATCGCACTGAGCCGCGCCTGACAGTGGTATTGTGTGAGCCTAACTTGTCTGCACTGGCACGAACACTTTTCCGAGGGTCCACTACCACGGTGTTCTTGAGCAGCTCATCCGAACATGATGTTTGTCGGTGCCCACGGGGCTCATTTTGCAATGTTGTGTCACGGGAACGAAATTTGACAAGCCAACAGCGCGGTGCGTTCATTCGCTATTCCTGTCCCAAATGCACTGAAAATGTCTTTTGTGGTTTGCTGCGCAGAATGCCACAGTTTGAATTCATAATAAAAATCACTCATAACTGTGTATTCTCCATGGTGTGGTGTACTTCCATACGACCCTGTTCAACAACACACTGCCTCCTGAATGTCTAGTTACTCCAGCCTGTTTGCTGGACTTATACAGAGCTTGTGACGTTAGACGCATGACCTCAGTCAATCCCTGCGTTGTTTTGCTGAGATGCGTTTCCCACTACGCTTCAAAGTGGTATATCCAAAGTGGAACTTTTATTATTGACCTTGTATTTCTCTAAGAGACTTACTAATGCTATGGTTAACCAAAAAGACTCACTGGTTAATGCATAAATACATACGCTTTCCATTACAAGAATACGCAACTATTTAAAAGAAGACTATTTTCTCTTTAATCACAAACTTTATGCTTTGCAATATGCCGGTAGTTTGTTTTCATATTGCCAATACGAAAATCTGTTTATGAGATGATTCCAAGTGTATTTGTATAGCGAACATTTTTCCAATATGGCGGAATTAACTTACCCCGAACTTCAATGTGTATGAATACCTCGTCAAGTCGCCAGAGATGAAACCAAAATGCTACTTTAGGAACCTGACTCTATTACTACCTCGATTTATTACTGTCCTTACCAGCTACGCTACTTGACTGCACAGAATGAGCTCAATGCCTGAGTGAAAGTTGATCAGTTGTACGAGTATGATTCCAGTTGGCAAAGACAAAATGACACAGAATTAAAAGAAGGCAACAACTCAAGCAACTAGAAGCGGATATTAATAATAATAAATAATAACCACTGGCGTGAAAGGCCTATAGGCCCTGAGCCTGCCCCAACGCCACCTGTCCGCGATTGGCGGAACTGCGTCCACCTGAGTGGCGACTGTGTGGTCAGCACTGCGTGCCACCTGACCACGAACAGGCGTATCAGGGGCTTTCTAGACCGAAGAAGCGGATATTCCTCCGACTAAATAAGGAATGCACTCTTTTCTTAAATGTTTCACCACCACATAACGTTTCTTTAACTAGACAGTGACTGAGGTTTGTAAATATGTGGTTATTACCAAGCACATCAGATTAAAACACACAAAACTAAATTTGTGAATGTTTTCGATTTTATTATACTCAAAAAGATTTTTTTTTAAATGTACAAGGAAAAGTTACTACATATGTTTTATGTTCGTTTTTTCCCCTATTCTTATACAAAAAGATAACTTATGTACAAAAATACACCTTTCACTCAAGGTAAAATTTCATAAAGAAGCAAAACAAAATTATAATTTACATAATTCCTAAGGACTATTAGAATCCTCTATAAATTATAAAAACTTCGAAGTTCCTGGATATAGAATCTTCTAAATTAATAATTCCCACAGTTCAATAATCAAATGTCTTCTCTGCACACACTGCTGCATGTTTTCGTAATACGTCTGAATCAAAGACTTCACCACAAACGGCTTTCTTCAAAAGAAGCCTGAAAATATAAACATATATATTATGTAGACAAATAAATATAATAATGATACTGTACAAGAATAAAATAAACGTACTTGTAACTATACTCTGAAACAACCCAACTTCACTGTAACGTTACAGAAGACCAGCACATATTACCCCAACTGTTGTAATTAACTATGTATTTATTAAAAACCCGATGTGAATATGCTGAAGCGAACAATAATAATGTGTAAATTGTTACCTTTTGAGTACACGGGAAGTAAGGTACTCCGTGGATTGTATTCGTTACAGTAAAATAACTAAAGTGTATTTATTTCATGTTAGTAGAAGAGATGCTAATATTACGATGTTAGCATAAGCAGCTTTCAAAAATTACACACCAAACTGACGTCTTTCGTAAATGATCTTTTATTTCTAACTGTTCTATATCTATCTTTTTCGTATTGAATTCGTCAATGGATACAGTTTCAACCGAAACACCATTAGTTCAGTGTTAATATTATAGTATAAATATTTAAACAACGCCGAAGATATGTAATACTTTGGTTGATAACTTTCTCCCACGATAGCGCCCACATTCAAGTAACTAATGCCAATTTATTTTTTACATTTTCTATTGCCAAATTTATTACGAAATTCCACAAAACTGTTATAGCCTCGTTGTCATTCCATCCCTAGTCAACTGCAAAGAATCAGGCAATCTTGTGTATGATTACTGATACGCACAACAGCTAAGATATTAAATCCATCCATTATTATGAAAAACAATACATACTTATGTAAATAATCCTGTATTGTCCACGTTAGGAACGGAAATATTTTTTTCTCGCTAAGTACTTTCAACCATCCTCTTGTATGCATCTTCAGGAGAACAACGATTATTGTGTGGAAATATTTTTTTTTTTTTTTGTATTGATACCTGTACTTGAAAGTGTTAATAAACTGAGAAAATAGTGCAGATATTTTAAAAGTGAGAATTGTGTGAGCTTTTGAATTTACATATTTTAAAATCTTGATTTCAATTGTTTTACAAATGTTGCCTGGTCATATGGTTAGAACTAAACGTATATGGAATACTACGGATTTTTTTTTGTTAACATATTGATCAAAAAGATTGCTCGCTATCGCTCGGTGTGCATCCTGCCCTGGTGGGTTTATATACATCCTAGTTTTTAGTGGCCTCTTTGAAAATTATAAATCACAACTTTTATTAAATTTCCTTTTGTGTATTTACATAAAAAACGAAAAACTTTAATTTTCTTTTTGAAAAAATATGTAAAAAGTCGACGCCAGGGTTTGAACCCGGGACGTTTGGATCAGCTTCCCGACGCCTTAACTTCAAGACCAAACTGCAGCTGCCGGATTGAGCGCTTCTCGCTGTTACTTATAGTTCAAGCTATGCGGGAGTGGGCTATTCGTACCAGAAGTGTTTCAACATGAGCTGAACAGCCCTGCAAGTAGTTTCTGAAAAAATATTGCTATTGCCAAAGATGCTGAGTGACAGTGTGGTCAGGTTATGGAGGCGGGAAAATGACTAGATGGGTCGTAGAAAACACCAAGTGGAGAAAAGTGCAAATGTTACTAGGAGCAGGTAAGGGGCTTCCTGAAGAAATAAGAGGGTAAAGAATCGGAGGGGAAGGGGGAAATAATAATAAAAATAACAATACTGATGAAGATGAAGGGGAGAACAAAGAAACAATATAGAAAGATAGAAATAAAAGAAAAACTAGAGACGGAACATGGAAGAGAAAGGAAGAAGGCGGCGGCACTACGTTGCAAGGAGTGCCAGGCAGTTGAGGACGGGTTCATGGTTGGCGGAAAGAATGGAGATGTACGTCTTGTGACACTCTCACTATGACAAGCTAAATTAAAATGCAAGATGATGTGGGATTTTGTTTTTCTTTTAATTAACCAGACTTTTTGTTGTGACTATTAAACGATAAATACGTTGAGGTAATAAATACGTTTTAAAAAGCAATTAATACTAACCATCATAGCATTGTGCAGAAAAGCTTTAAAAATGTCACTGTACGTTCCACTCTCTCCTTGTAAGTTAAAACAGTGTTGGATTTTGGACTTGGAAACATGAAGCAAATTTAGGAGCTTTAAAGCCGGATCTAGTTTTTTTTTTTTTTTTTAAGCAATGTAACAACTAAAATTTACTAACCTGAAATTTAGTAAAATTTACTGAAAATTTAGAAATTCGGAAAATATCTTAGATGAAAACCGAGAGAATGATGGGAAGTTAAATATATGTATATTAGACGACTTCAAGCAGGGCAATTCAACTTCTGGCTCGATTGAAGCCGGACACAGGATGTGATCATCAAAAGTAGGACTGTCCGGCCAAAAGCACGACAAATAGCCACCCTATTGAGGGGATCGAAGACGATGCCATATCTGGCACGTCTGCTTCTGAGAACATTCCTTCATATATATCAGTGAGTACTTACTTTTCATTACAACATTTAACGAGGCCAGTATGTTTAGTTTTCTACTATCTTTACATTTTGGCGATAAATATTTTCGTCTGTTCTTTTCTCTATCCGGACTACTGTGCATTATTTCCAACCGATGCAAGACAATAGCAATTCAAGCGGTTCACTTTTCTCGGGAAAGTTTGGATCACAAATCCGGGAGACCACCAATTTTAATTATCAACGTAGCATTGAAATCACACTGAAAAGAAGTTTTAAACAAATGTCATATTGTTCACATTATACTAACTCTACCAAACTTGCAATTGGATTCTATTCTGGGCAAGATCGAGCCAGCGAACAGCTACCTCTCAAAGATCCCTTGGACCCTTCTAACAGCGTCATTCCAATATCTCCCCACATAGCAGAGTACATCCCTGGGACGTCCCATTTAGATCCCATTAACGTCAGATGTCTCAAGCTCCCATAGCGATGTCCTAAGGAGTATGGATGGGCAATACAAACAGTTTATTCCGTATGGATGTCCCCTGGATGTCTCCCGGAAAGCCGTGCGGGATTACCTACCTGGAATTTCTATAAATTAAATCGACCTTACTATTATTATTATTTAATTAATTATAACTATACGAAGGATATGCCTCGCCGAAGGGCCGCCAAACGTCGCAAGTGGGCCGCCACTGGACCGCTTCCGATTTGCTGATTGGGATAATAATAATAATAATAATAATAATAA
>JAGDQP010004439.1:0-25536 GCA_022664845.1 Lepisma saccharinum
CTAATGTAGACTTACCATTAGATAATCTTTGCGCGCACAAACATGTTGATCAACAAGGCCTAATGTAGACTTACCATTAGGCTGTTTTGTTGGAGAGGGGAATGAAGCCAAGAGACGGAAGGGACGAGGAATTTCGGCCATATTAACTGGCCCCATATTTAGAGACCCTCTTTTTCGAGTATTGCCTCTCTGAGGTGCACTCATCGTCCTTTCGAAAAAGGCAATCCTCACAGTACTCGGTGAAGAGGGACTCTAAAGCGGCCACACAAGATGGCTGCCGATGAACCGTAATTTGGCTTCATGTGACGACATGTATGTTCTCTCTATTTTCTTCCTAACTCCCTATGTTTTTTCTAGTGTACATAGGGTATTGTAAATTTGTTGTACAAGATAATAATTTTTGGTGGTGTGTTGACGTTTTCTTAGTTTTGATTGTTTCAATATTCTCATTTGTAACACTTCTGGTTTCATACTCATGACATAGCTTGTATAGTTTTGTTTCTTTTGTTCTAATATACATCAATACATTTTAAAATATAATCTATTGATTGGTAATACATCAAAATCGTTATACAAGTTTTTAATATTATAATCAAATTTTCTATTCAAACATAGTCTCAAAATATTGTTCTGTTGAGTTACAAGAGGTTTATGTGAGAGGTGTATGTTGCACCCCAACTTAGTTTATAGTATTCTAATAAACTCTGCGTAAAAGCAAAGTACACCATACGTAATGATTTGTTATCAAGAATTTCTCTACGAAGAACAAATCTATAATATGTTTTCCTTAATGTATTCTTCATGCGCAATATATGTAAATTCAATTTTAGATGAATGTGAATTAAAACTCAAAAATAATTAACACTTTCTTCTCTAATGAGAGGTATACAAAGGCAGTTTGCTTTCACATCATAATTATGAAGTATTAGTTCTTTATTCATTGGTTGCCCAGCAAGTGTATGCGAGTTATATATTTGGTTTTACGTGTATTTAGAATGAGTAAGTGAGCATTTAACCAAGAAGTCATTTTGTTTTAGTACAGTTTCAAATGTTTCTGGCCATGTTTCCTAGTAATAGTTAAGGTAGTATAATCAGTTAAAGATTGTATGTGCTCTCCCTTGCAAATTACATAAATCATTTATGTATATAAGAAATAAAATGGGGCCTAATCTTGTTCCCTGAGGCACTTCTGATTTAACATGCATGAAGTTACTAATGGTTTCACCAATTTTAACAGTTTGTTGTCTGTTTTGTAAGTAACTCTGAAACCACTTCAGTGATACACCTCGTACTCCGCAATTTTCAAGTTTCTGCAATAGAATGTTATGATATATTGTATCAAAGGCTTGGCCAAATCTAGAAATATTGTAATTCCTTTTTCACTTGTCTAAACTTCTACAAATTGTGTCAGTTTAAGTACAGATAACATAGAAAACAAGTTTTAAGGGTAATGGGTTTAGTTTTATCACCAAATCGTAGTAGCACATTGTAATAGAAATGTGTAAAACGCAAAAACACAGCAATGTCGATGAGGTGTGAATATTGATGCACTCAACTTGCAAGTATGCTCATCGATTTCTGTAATCGATTTTTTTAAAGTTCCCCTTCAATCCTAAACTTGTCTTAGCTATGAAGACACTACAGCAAATGTGTGCATTGTCACAGTAAGGGTGGAAATAAACTTACGGTTCTACTGAAAGTAAGATTTCAGGTTTGTTCAAGAAACCGAAAAATATGAGAGATTAGCTAGATGCAACAATGTCAATCAATATTAAAAAACTTACAAGGGAGAGTCACGATAGTTGTCGCTGAGATCATAATCAAACATAGTGCATCTGATAGAGGATGATGAGATATGGAGAATACAAAAATTTAAGGTGCGATGGACAAAGAGGGGTGGAGCTAAGAGGGTGGAGCGGGAGAAACCTCGAAATTCACAGAAGTTGAATAAAGGATATATCCGCAGTAGTTCAGAATAAAGGATGGAACTTTCGGGAGGTGATTTCTGACATCGAAGTAAGTAAACAGTTCCTTTAAACATAGGTGAAATTTCGCTTAGTTTTGGAGTACAGCATTTCCAACTTTGAGTCCAAAAATCGACGCCTAGTAATGGGAGGAAATGAATAATCCTGAATAAGTCAGAAACGAGTCATTGAATGAAACTTCCGTTTCCGGAAATTTGTTTCTAGCAACATGGTGGACATCCGGAGGGATCACACGATGTCACCAGTTTGTCAGTGTTGCTAACTAGGTATAAAGTTTATTTTCTCAAATGGCAGTACCTCGTGTTATTAGATATTTTACATCGTCTAGTGATGACTGTCTGTCTGTCTGTTTTAAACTATGTCTAGTGATGATAAAGAACATATTTAAAGCACACATCACAGTGTTACAAACTACGGATAAGACAGAGGTGTTTTCGCGATCTTAAACAAACTACACGTCAGTCTATCTGAAATCGTCCAACTTGGTTAATCGATCTCTTTCAAATAATAATACTTATAGGCCTATTCCTTATATTGAAATAGTTCAAAACGGATATTCTTTTATTTCTATCCCAATCTATTAATTAATGGTCGCCATGTTTGCAGTAGTAGTTTACAAAAAAATGTAATATCTCCGTACTGGTTTATCGTAGGACGTTCAAACAGAAACCATTTTTTTTTTCTCTTTAAATCTGCTTGACAATTTTAGTTCTCTGCATGATAAGCCTAAAACGTAACTGAAGTGATCAAAATAATATCCAAATGTGATTGTCACAAAAGTATATATTCCTGTTTTAGGGGGCTTTTCCGTACGGAGCGGATTGAAAATCAGCGTTGATCTTTTGTACTGTATTACACATCGAATTATATTGAATGCATTCAAAATATGAAGGATGATATGTGGTTCCTTAATGTTTTATGAATGTTTTAAAATACAAAAATTCGTATTTTATGCGTATTGGAGGCTCGATATCTCTGGTGGGACCAAATATAAAAAAATATATTTTCACATGTTGTACAATTGTATAAGGAGAACATGTGGTAGTAATTTCAACTATGATATTTGAGTCTCGACGGAGTTAAAAATTTAAATTGAGGATTAATAATGTTCATGCGTGCTTTGATAATATGTTTACCAAAGCGCGTGTGAGTATTATATCCCCAATTTACAAATGAACAATCCGTTCAAACTCAAATATCATAGTTGAAATTATTACCATATGTTCTGTAAAAATATTGTTTAATATTTTGTCCCACCAGAGATATCGGGACTCCAATACGCACAAAGTACGAAATTTTTGTATTATAAAACATTCATAAAAAATTAAGGAACCACATATCATTCTTCATATTTTGTACACATTCAATATAATTTTATGTGTAATAGTGTACAAAACATCAACGCTGATTTTCAGCCCTCTCCGAAAACAGTTCTTAGCTGTCTTTCGAAAAATACTTCCTTGCTATAAAGTTCAAACTACTATCATAAATTTTGATGGTGAGCCAACTCTGTAGTTAGGCCGGGTTGCCCAAAGTTTGCCAGTCCGTCCCTGCTTAACGTAACAGTTATTCATTCAACGTAAATATAATTTAGAAATAACAAAACTTTAATGTTACGTATACCAATTTCGCGTTTGTTGTATAACATGGATCCGTTTTCATAATAGAAACATTTCCATCTATCTTATTTATTGGTGTTCTACTATTTTCTAACTATAGCTGTTATTTCAAAATCGTAATGTTTTTTTTCTCGATTTCAGAATATTATTTCTAATTTAAACTCCAAACTAACAATTTAACAAATTAGTATTCTTGTTCTTGTACTGAAATCGGGAACACAGCGTACTCATCTGAAATGAGTCAAAAGACGGCAACTTTTAAAAGTCTCGAGACGAGACCGAGACAAGATCGGAATTTTCAGATTGAGACGAGACCAAGGCTGTTCTCAAAAACTCGAGACGAGAACGAAACTGATGCCAACCTCGTCTTGTCTTGATACCATCTCTATTGGCAAGGAATAGTAGTATCATATGTATACCCAATCCCTGTGTCGGCGTTAGTTCTGGGGTTATTTTCTCTACCCAGAAATAACTGGCAACACTTATAAGGCGGGAATTAATGTGTATGAACTGAAGGAATGGACCAGTGCAGGTGAGAAAAATTATTTGTTATTGTAGTTATGTTTTGTCAACTATTGAAAGTGTTCACGTTTCTGTTGAATTAAAATGGTTCATGGAAACATTAAGTTTGATCGCGAAATCAGTAAGTGAAAGCAATCTTATATGTGTGGGAACACACGTTTGGGTATTTCTATAGTAGTGACGGACCAAACCAAAGCCACTCAAACACACATATTACACACTGCCGGCACCCCATTCCGTGTTCATGAGAGGCGTGCGGTTTACGCAATTGTTTTCTTTCACGTTTCGTAGATTATCTTAAGTTAGTGACCATACGAACGTGGAGCTTAGGTGCGGTCATGTATCTTTACAAAATATATTTTAATTTGTTCACATTTATTATTAATAATTCCTTCGTAAATTACTGAACTTACGAACGTGGAGGTTAGGTGCGGTCAGCCATGTATCTTTACAAAATATATTTTCACATGTTCTCACTTACCTTCAGTACACAGGCGTGTACACTCTCCCAATTTCCATTAGAAAATCGTGTACAACTGTTCGCCTCTTTAGTAGGCCGTGTCTTTCACACATTTCAAGAACTTTTCCTCGTCATTTTTATACAGTTCAATAAAACTCACGCAAGAAATGTCACAAACACGCCATTTCAACACTGCCTTACCCGCATCCACATGACAACAATTGTAACTCAACGCCAAGATGTCTCTTCCGCCACCACATGCAGTGCATCTTAAAAAATCACTGCAACAAGATTTTATTCATTTTTAATGTTACCCACATTACTATTTCCCTCCCACTTACTCAGAAACAATACTTAATTCGGGTTAACTATAGTAGTGACGCTACAATTTTTAGAAATTTGCAGGAGGAATTGAGATAATTGTGTGATGTTTGAGAGTATTAGGATGGTAAATATTGATGTTGGTGACATTTGAAGTGAATAATGATATAGTTTTAGTGTGTTTTGAAGATGGTTTAGGACGCACTGCATGTTGTGGCGGAAGGAACTATTTTGCGTAGAGTTACAGTTGTCATGTGGAAGGCGGTAAGGCAGTGTTGAAATGGTGTGTCTTTGTGATGATTATGACATTTCTTGCGTTATTCTTATTGAATCGTATGGAAATGACGAGGGAAAGTGCACTTTGAAGGTTATTTAGCAGAGTATTTATATAAGGAAAGGAAAAGGCCTCGGGTGTGGGGAATGTTGGTATACAGTGATGTCACGTCGACTGTAACTAAGATGGTGTCAGTTGGGTGAGAATCAGAGAAAGAATATATATATATAGGGAATACGTTTGGCAACGCAGCGCTTGTCGGCTCGAGTTCGCACTTGATTCACCTATCCTCGCCCACTAAGCGGCCCGTTCTCTGGTGACTCTAGGCCACACGTTCTAATTTTAAAATAATTTAATTCACATATTTGAACACCAGAGCATGTCGGACGTATTGAAGAACCAGGTTTTTGTTCGTATTTGTAACATTCGTAAAAAGAAACGTAAAGGAATTTTAGCAATAAACTGTGAGGCGCTAAGTCATGGAAAAGCCAAGGTCCGACTGGTGGGCGGGGACAAGTTAGTCTAGCATGCGCTCGGCCGATAAGCGCTGCGTTGCGTTCCCAGAACACATTCCCTGTATATAGTATATATATTTATATATATTGCAATGTTCCGCGTATCTTCTGAACACGTGGACATTACGTACACAGAGCAATCATGTTTATAGGACAAACATGTGTAGAAGTGATGTAAACAAGTAGTGACACCCAAATAGGAGCAGACGACAGACAACTCTACAAAGCTAAAGTCGCCAAATAAGAAGAACGAAGACCCCCGCCCCCAAATCACCTATAAAATCTAGTTATCTACACCCAGAATTGGCAAAAAATCATGTTTTTTTAAAAAACAAAAAGAAACAGTTTTTTTTAAATACTTTGCTTTATTTACATATATATGGATAGAAATAAGTTTTTCTCCTTAATGTCGTTATGCAATAGCGAGGTTATGAAATGGCGGCAGCTACAGCTTAAAGTGTAATCCGAACCACTACTCGGTTTGCACCTGAGAGAAATTGTCCTCCACCTGGACTCGAACCCGGGACCCCTTGATTACAAATGAGATGAGTTTACCGAATCATTCACAGAGGACACATGATAGAAATACATTGTACTTCTGAATATAATTATTAAGAGTCATTTCGGAAAAACAGAAAGATACACACAACTGCACAAGTGAAATCACTGTACAGAGTTATACTAACCAACCCTATTTATTTAAATAAATGGACAATTTCAAAAGGCTATAGAGCACAGATCTAATTTAGTCTAAGCTAGTTCACTGAGTCAGAAATATAGCGACTTAATTTGCATATCAATAAAATAAGTGAATAAAGATAGTACGAATTATTTGAGTTCACTCTGGCTCTGAACCATCGATACAGAAAATACTTTTGATTTTAATAAATTCGTTTCCTGGGGTTTATGTGAGAAAAAGTCTTGTACGGAATTTCGGTGTATTTTATCAATACTAAACATTATTAGAATAAAAGAATATTCAGAATTTTTGCTTTGATTGCAATTGCATAATAATAATAATAATAATGTACGTCATTGGATGCAGTCGATAAATTTTGTCAATATATTTAAGCAAAGTTAATTTGGCTTCTTTATGATCAAGTTAAAAAGATACAATATGGTTTCGCTTCATTTGTTTAGGCTTAACGTCCTCATGTAACAGCAAGGTTATGAAGGACAAGACCTACTGCTTACAGTGACATCTGAACCACTACTCGGTTTGCACTTTAGAGAAATACTGTGGCCTCATCGAGAATCGAACCCGGGTCCCCTTGATTACAAGGCAAAAATTATATAAAATGAATTCGCGAAATATATCCACTTTTCATCGCCCGTCTCAATCCGATGCAGGAACGACTTTCTTCTTTGTCTGGCGAGCAACATTTCGCATGTGTGTTGGCGTCTCTCCAATTGCCGATCGGTCAATTCATACGGCACCCATTTTCGGATCTTCTGAACCTTTCGCATAGCACGTAGACGCATGGAAATTGCTCCTTGAATAACGCCAAATTGCTCGGCAAGCATTTGTTGCGATTAGATATCGTCCTCGTCCAACAGCGCCTGCAATTGATGGTCCTCAAACTTCCTGGGCCGATTTTCACGCTTCTTGTCACTTAGGTCAACATTGCCGTCTTTGAACCGTCTTTACGCTTCTTACGTAAACAGAGCAATCATGTTTATAGGACAAACATGTGTAGAAGTGATGTAAACAAGTAGTGACACCCAAATAGGAGCAAACGACAGACAACTCTACAAGTAAACAGCAGATGGAGCTAAAGTCGCCAAATAAGAAGAACGAAGACCCCCCCCCCCCAAATCACCTATAAAACCCGCAAGGCACAATGATCACTCGCTTCTGGGTGGTCAGCTCCTCTCCTTCCTCCGTTCTCAGTTGGCTTCGCAACAGGGATATTCCTTGTTACTCAGTTGGCTACGCAACTGATATGTATTCTCACCTTAACTAGACTTCTGTCCGTACTCAGTTGGCTTCGTAATTGGTACAAACACCTGACACTCAGTTGGTTGCGCAATTAGTGTCATCCTGCATACTCAGTTGGTTATGCATTTGGTATGCACTTAACCCGTACCTATAACAGATCCGTATTCAGTTGGCTACGCAACTAGTACAGCTCCTAGCATTCAGTTGGCTATGCGACCGGTGCAATCTTTTATCCCAGAACTAACACCCAAAGAAGAAGCAGCTTACAGAAGTCATCCTTCTATCTAAACTGTAATTAGTTTCCTCCGGGACGGTAATTTTATTACCATTATTATTTTATAATAAAACTGGTAGAATTGTCTGTACCATAAAGAAACCTAAGGAACATTACGTCTTCTCCACATTTAAAAGGGTGGAGGAGATAGATAATAAGTGCCTAAGAGAAGCACCAAAGAAGAAAAAGCCCAAGATACCAGTACTATCTTCTAATCGTGCCTAGTAACCAAAACGTGTCAAATACCTATTTTTTTTCTTCTCATTAATCACTGTTTGACATTTACATAATTAATAATCACAAGGTAATAATGATTAGGTTTAAAAGAACATTAAACAACATAAACAAAAGTATTTTTTATCTTAATGGATAAATACGAGGTCTGGTGGTAGAGCGGCAACTTTTGATACAGAAACAAACAATAGCGGAAGCAGTGACAGAATGGCAACTCCATCAAAACCATCATTTAATCTCCCCCACTTGACGAAATTTCCAGGTCATATTAACGAAGACCCAGATAGGTTTGTTTTTTTATTCTTTTTGAGCATCTGGCCTCCCTGCAACAGTGGGATGAAGGAAAACGAAAAGAATTATTGCCTATGTACCTTCAAGATAAAGCATTGGACCTAGTCTTTCAATTAAAGTCTTAGAACCTATTAGAGGAAACAACATACATGCAGCTAAAGGATAAACTTAACAGTCTTTGTAGGCCCAAGATCCCTTTGTACAAAGCCGAGATGGAGATTAATTCGATGCCACAACAAGAAGACGAACCTATCGACTCATATCTCTTGAGAAAATTAAGAGCAATCAGACATAATATCCCAGAGGCAACAGAGAAACAAAAGGTCCAATTAAAAATTACTTGTCATTAGGTCTAACTAAAGAATTTTCTTTAGAACGTTATACATCCGTCAGAGATCTTAAGCGCTTACATTCACTAGAAGCATCAACTGATTTATTGAAAAAAGGGAATTTATGGAAAAGTCATAAGCCCTGTTAGCATTGGACCAAACCCAGCAGATACAGAATACAAGGACATCTCCTATGTTTAATCCCACGATAAGGCAAATAGAGGGACAAGGTGCGACCTTCCAGAATCCCATGTACAACCTGGGACCAATGTATCCTCAAAATGACAATCAAAGCCTATTTAGCCAACCACAAACTAATCAAATTCCATATGTTCAAAACCCCAATAGGCAACAACCTTACTACCAAATTCATAACCAGAACCTATCCCAGCAAACTGAAACAACACAAACTCTACCACCATGGACGAATCGAGAACCCATAATAGACTCCCGTAAAGGTGAACCAAAACCGCCCGGCCAAACATTTCCATACCAACCATACTCAAATGTATGAACATTACTACCATGGCCAAAGCAAGAGTCATCTCACGAAATACCTATCTACCAAACAAAGACATCTCAAGGCAACCAAATTATGCCCCAACCTCCCATCCTAGCATGGTATTGTAACCAACCTGTACCCCTTGGTCAAGAACCTGTATTATTGATACATCCTCCTATCGGATACAGCAAAATTAAACCTAATCCTAATCAAGTAAACCTACCACAAAACTATTTGGAAAGTATAACTAATAAATTAGCAGAACTATCTCTGATGGTAATAAAAAATAACACAAGTCAGAAACAGGAATATAGGAAGAATGGAAATAAGAAAAAAGGGGATAAAAATGGGACAAAATACACCAAAAAGGAAGGAGATAAGAACCAAAACGAACCTGGTACTGTCTCTGTATGCGCTATATGTATTAAAAGAGGACATTCAGCACAAATATGTTTGCACAAAGATAAAAAAGACGCCAATTCGGTAAACTAGAAATGGCGTTCCGAGCCCAAAATTACGTTGATGGCCCGAGTACGCAATCAGTACCAAAAAGGGAGAAGACTGAACTTCAATCGAAAGGATCTACACGAAGGAAAAAGAAGGTTAAATTTCATCCTAAAGAACCAGCCCCAGCTGAATTAACGATTTTTTCTGTTTAAATAACAACAAAAAGTAGGGAGTTAATAAAATATAACACTGAGGAAAATAAGTCTATGATTAATGTATATATAAGCGACGAAGTAATACCAACAATTATAGACCCGGCGAGTTCAATTTCAATTTCGTCTAAAAATCAAATACCTAAGAACTGTACTTTAGTACCTTACATCACGAACGTGAAAGGTATAGCTGGAAAGATCGTTCAGATGAACTACATTGCTCTGATCAAATTCAAAATTGGGAACACACAACAATACCAGCCAAGAGTTATTTTTTTTCTTCCTGTACAAATCAATAAATTAGAAGAAAAACAACGATCAGCATTTATTTATGTTCACTTACTACAGTCATTGCATGATAAATACGGTTTGAGAAATTTATCATTAAAAATGCCTATCTATGTAATAGCTAGTATTATTACCATAACAGCCATCTTGGTGACAATTTTATTTCTTTATATATTGCGTCAAGTTATAAAAAGAACGCACTTGTCAAACAGTGAACAAATCACGGACAATATTTTCGTCACTTGACACAAAAATAGACAATAGTAGTGAAACCAACACTTGCAAGTTAAACATTGCACCCAAGAACTCAACAACAGTGTACGAGGAGACAAAACTTAACCATGTTAAAACAACACAAACATTAAGTGACCTCGTGTACATATATTAAAATTAATCAAAGCAGACGCTAATGCGTCCCACCGACTCGAGGATACTGACGCCGAATCTGCCTGCTCAGTAGCACAACGCTATTAGTTGCCAATTGTTCCTATAAAAGCAAACCTTTATATATATATATATAGATAGATAGATAGATATTCCGGGAGAGGCCTCATCCAGTAGTGGATTGAATATGGCTGTGCATTATTATTATTATTTTATATATATATAAACTACCTATAGTGCATAAGAAGTGAAGTGATTATGTGTTATTAATAGCAAACGGAATATGTGTCAATGAGCCAGAAAATAGTTCACAAAACATTTATTTTGTTTACTATTTTCCCCACGAAGGGGGAATGCAATGTTCCGTGTATCTTCTGAACACGTGGACATTACGTAAACAAAGGAATCATGTTTATAGGACAAACGTGTAAAAGTTATGTAAACAAGTAGTGACACATAAATAGAAGCAGACGACAGACAACTCTACAAGTAAACTGCAGATGGAACTAAAGTCGCCGAAGGGGAAGAACGAAGACCCCCCCCCAAAAAAAAAAGTCACCTATAAAATGGACCAACGCAAGGCACAATGATCACTCGCTTCTGGGTGGTCAGCTCCTCTCTTTCCTCCGTTCTCAGTTGGCTTCGCAACAGTAATATTCCTTGGTTCTCAGTTGGCTTCGCAATTGGTACCTTCCTGCATACTCAGTTGGCTACACAACTGGTATGTATTCTCACCTTAACTAGACTTCTGTCCGTATTCAGTTGGCTTCGCAATTGGTACAAACACCCGACACTTAGTTAGCTACGCAATTGGTATGCACTTAACCCGTACCTAAAACAGATCCGTATTCAGTTGGCTACGCAACCGGTGCAATCCTTTATCCCAGAACTAACACCCAAAGAAGAAACAACCTACAGAAGTCATCTTTCTATCTAAACTGTAATTAGTTTCCTACGGGACGGTAGTTTTATTAGCGTTATTATCTTTTATAATAAAACTGGTTAAGGGCTAAAATCCACTCTTGTGTATTAATTGTATCTACCATAAAGAAACCTAAGGAACATTACGATATATATATACGCCGACTGCTGATCTTGTGATCGTGGGTTCGATTCCAGGCTCTTGTCAATGATTTTTTTTCCAGAGCGAGAAGGTTTGGAACGGTGCCCACCCACCATCATGATGCAATAGAAGACTGAGGAGCTGCTGTGACAGTGGCCATCACAGTTGATAAATTTGGCTCTTCTCTTCCAACACATCTGGTCAGCGTGGGGACAGTAGACGAATTCCTCCCTCCGGAGAGGCATCGTCCAATAGAGGATCTGAATATGGCTGTGAATTATTATTATTATTATATATACTGAAGTGCCAAAACTCGTGGAGGAGCGGGAGGGAACTAGTTGAAGGCGCGGTAACCCCGCGCAAACCGGTCAAGCGGTGCGACGCGGTTGCAGTGTGGTTAGTTGGACTTTGTGAGTGCAGTGAAACGTCGTGTACCGTGGTGATGGCAACCTGATGGGAATTATCAGCGTTTGAGCGCAGGATGATAGTTGGTGCTAGACGAATGGGGTCATTGACCCAAGTTGTCAACGAGGCACTGTGCAAGCTGGTGGTGGCTCCGTCATGGTGTAGGGCGTGTTTGCCTGGCATGGTGTTGGTCCTCTGGTTAGCTTGAACCGGACATTGACCTGTCAGCGCTTTGTTCAGCTGCTTGGTGACTATCTCCAGCCCTTTATGGACTTCATGTATCGTGACAACAATGGGATTTTTCTGGATGACTGCTCCATATCACCGGGCCGCAATGGTGCGCAACTGGTTTGAGGACATTTTGGTAACTTCCAACGCATGATTAGGTCGCCTAGATCGCATTACATGAACTCTATCCAGGATATATGGGATTTCATCGAACGGGCTATTCGTGCCAAGAATCCTCCAACTGGAACAAGCATCGAATTTGGACGGCAGTCGAGACTTCATGGCTGCACATCCCTCCAGAAAACTACTGGCGACTTATCGAGTTGCTACATTTCGCCGTGCTCGAGGGGTAGGGTGTCTACGACCCTGGAAAACCTTTAATACTCGGAGAGTTTTATTAATGTGGAAAACTCAGGGAAATCTATAATTTATGAGGGGAAACTCAGATAAATACATGATGTGGACCTGTCTACCGTGTTAAGAGCACTGGCCCGGCAAGGCGGAAGTCGTGGGTTTAATTCCCACTTCTGACCGGATTTTTTCAATGTATTAAAATCCTCTGTTTTAAAGACCGAGACCACGTTGGGAGGATAATATTAGAAGAGATCTTCGAGAAGTTGGTGTTTGTGATAAAAACTGGGTTGATCGTGCCCAGGATGGATCCCGATGGCGAACGTTTGTTACTACGGCGATGAACTTGCGAGTTCCGTAAGCCATACAGTAAGTAAGTATGAAATACCAATAATGTACAAGATACTTGGACTGGGTGGTGGTGGGATTAAAAAAATTGCTATTGCGTATTATTTACATGTTCCACTATACTAAGAAATAATCTGTTTATAAAGTCATGCTAGAATATTTTATCACCGTCTGACTTATTAAAATAAAGACAAGAAAAAGTGGAACTCTGAATTAACATTGATTTTTCCATAAGCGAGGTACTGTTTTGAGTAACTCCCCAAGAAGGGAGTTACAATTTAGTTTAGGAAAATTATTTTCACAGTGGCAAAACTTCAGGGTTTTGTGAGCAACTGTAGAGAATTTCATGGGAATATCATGAAAACTCGTTTTTACATCTCTGTTTTTCAGTTGCACGAATTAATAAACAATCTGTATACATAGCCACTTAATGTTTCCGTTTACAACATAGTGATATGTATGCCATACGGCGGAGGGATACTAGTGAATTCGCGCCATGATTGTAATTAAAACGCTCGCCTTATATACATTTCACTAACTTTGACATTTATTCCACAGACCCGATCCAATTCTTTTGTTTATTTTCGCGTGACGGACAGTAGCTACATTTTCGGTAAGGATATAGAAGTTCCTATTTCTTTATAATCCTTTAGCTGCATGTCAATCGAAGGATTACGCTTTTTTTTTTTTTTCGTGTATTTAGTGCGTCATCCTATTAGTTTCCCATATTATAAAGACTAAGGGCTTGTTCGGAAAGACATAACGAAGGTGACAGAATGCACTATCTTAACGCTGAAAGTTATTTTCGTGCATTTCGTTTTCTACGTCATTTCCGAATGCTCCAAACGTTGTCATGGTAACTATAGACACCGACTCTCATACATAACAAAGCAATAAAGTGGCTATAATTGCGGACACGATCTTTAAAATACGAAGGAAGGTAGTAGTTGGAGTTTCTTGGAGAGGTTTTCTTCAAACAATATCGTTACTTACAAACATCTAGGACCAACCTTTGGAGAAATAGCTTCCAAACGCTTCAAGTTTTAAGTTGTTTTACTCGTATAACGAACGTATCAATATACTCGTCAACAGTAGAATAAATCTATTATCTTAGATACAAGAATTATGTGGCTGAAGTACTTACATATTTCTACATCCTTCAAAATTTTCATGACTTTGCCAACTAAGTCACATTTACGGCACGAGAAAACTGTTCCAAATACTGTTATTCTGTTTCTAAGAACGAAGCTCTGTATAATAAATTGCAAGTAATTAACTTCTTACTAAAATTCTGTTGTCATTGAAGAGAAACCAATAAATAGACAAAGGAACTATTTTAACAGATACTTGACAAGAGTCCATGGTATACAACAGGGTGACACCCTCAAAAACCTGGAATACTCAGGGAATTTTATAAATCTGGAAAACTCAGGGAAATTTATAATTTATGCGGGAAACTCGGGAAAATTTATGATGTGGACCGGTCCACAGTTGGTAAGAGCATTGCCTCGGCAAGGCGGAGATCCTGGGTTCGGTTTGCATTGCTGTCGGATTTTTTCAATGTGTTAAAATCCTCTATTTTACAGAAATGATCTTTTTTTTTCGTATGTGATATACCAATAATGTAAAAGATGCTCGGACTGGGTGGTGGTGGGATTTTAAATAATGTCATTGGGTATTATTTACATGTTCCATTATACTAAGAACTCAGGGTATTTGGAAACAATTATCATGGGAAACCTGGAAAACTCAGGGAATTTCAAGTTACAAAATGAGTAGACACCATGTACAAGAGTCCAATGCTACTTTCAATTTACAATTTGAATGAATAAGAACGTGGTGTATTCAGGTTTTATGAAAGCTGAAATCATATGCTTTCCTTCAAGAACTTGCAGTTTAACTGAAATCTTTAGAAGAGACTGTTATAATATGCGGAATCAAGGAGTGACTTTTGTAGATACGATAATTTTGTACTGTATGTTATTGTTTTTAGTCAGGAAGAATCTAGGCAATAGTTCGAAGAAGTGTTAAATATGGGGAAGTAAAGATAAATAAATTGTTTCCGATAAGCCATTCTATTAATCTGTTATGTAAGTTCTAGTTGTTCCGAAATTGTTCCGTACTGCAGAAATAACAATCATGGCTAAGATTTTCTACCCGTAGATACAGCAAACAAAGGTTTCACGATGCGAAACGCTACACATCTATCATGCGGAAGGTAGCCATGTTAATTTTAACGAAGTTCACGAAGTCGAAGCCAGTTCGTTTCTTGCGCGAACGAAATTAACTAAGAGTGAGTTTTCGAACGGCTAACTAAGTGAACGAACTTCACGAAACTGGTTTCCGAACGCTTCGTGAGAGAACGAGATTAAGGTGTTAAACTTGTTCGAAGTTTCCGAACGGGCCCTAAATCATGTTGATTAGTTAATGTATTACTGTGCTGTAACGTAGTTCAGTACATCATCAGCCCCCAGTGAGATGGTATCATGTTCTTTTCACATTGCATTTTCGAAGTTTACCTTAACATACCGCGGCTTGAGTCAAAGATGGCTAACGGCCTTAAATCAAATTCAGTAAAAAGAACAGTAATGCCGAGTTTTTGAAGTCGGTTTAGATCAGGTTTTATTATTTTGCATAACCATGCGTAACTGATTTCGTTTGCGCATTCAAGTGCTTTAGTTATTTTTACCGCTTTCAGTTATGTATCTTTCATGCCCATTCATCCTTTTTGTTATCGCTCAGTTCTTTCGCTTCTCATAAGTGATCACACATCCAATTGCTCTTTCTTATAATTTGGCTTGCCATGGATTTTTTTCTTTTTCACGCCTCACAAGTTATTAACACTTTCGCAACGGAACCCTTATGGACACGAAAAATGCAGAAGACTGCAGGTTTTTTCTTCCTATTTTTTTCTGAAAAGTCTTAGATTTTTGTACAATAAGACTAGAAGCATAAGCCAGACACTAAAATATTTTTTAAAACGTCGTTTACGTGATAAAAAATTGTATCACTGCTCGAGTAATACTCAGGCTACGTCAACCTGAAATAATATGCTGCTCGGGCTTAGTCGTAAAAGTGTTAAATTATCCATTTTTCTTGTAAATTTTGTTCATTTTTACTATTTCTGGATCGGGTCTGCGAAAATTAATCCCTAATTTCTATTATATCTGGTGTAGTAAAAAGTAATCCATTATTTTGCCAATAGATGGCTTCAGTGATCTGTATCTCGCGTTGTATAAGTCCGATCGGGTTCAACGAGATGGCGTTCAAACGATGAGATTGCGTACTACAAACACTGTTCAGATAGTTGTGATGAGTTGACTCAGTGTTGTGTGAGCGCGCGTCAAAATGGACACTAGCAAAGAGAAAATACGCTATATTTTACAGTTTTTCTTCGATAAAGGCGAAAACGCAAGCCAGGCGGCTGCAAATGTGAATAGTGTTTATGGTCCTGATACTGTAACAGCCAATCACGCGCAATTTTGGTTTCGTCGATTCCGTGCCGGTAATTTTGACGTCAAAGATGTACCACGCACTGGAAGGCCAAGTGTCGAAAATGTCGATAAAATCATGGACATTGTCGCGTCCGACCGTCATGTAAGCACTGTTTCGATTGCCCAAGAGCTAAACATTGCACAAAAAACCGTGTGGAACCATTTGCATAAGGCTGGATACACAAAGAAGCTTGATGTATGGGTGCCACACGAGTTAACGCAAAAAAACCTCATGGACCGAATTTCCATCTGCGAATCGCTGCTGAATCGCAACAAAAGCGACCCATTTCTGAAGCGGTTGGTGACTGGTGATGAAAAGTGGATCACTTACGACAACGTCACGCGAAAACGGTCGTGGTCGAAGCGCGGTGCGCCGGCGCAAACGGTGCCCAAGCCAGGATTGACGGCCAGGAAGGTTTTGCTGTGTGTTTGGTGGGATTGGCAGGGAATTATCTACTATGAGCTGCTCCCCTACGGCCAAACCCTTAACTCGGAACTATACTGTCAACAATTGGACCGTCTGAAGGCAGCAATCGCCCAGAAGCGGCCAGCTTTGGCCAATGGGAGAGGCATTGTGTTCCACCAGGACAACGCCAGGCCACACACATCGATAGTGACTCGTTGGGAGGTTCTTATGCATCCACCTTATAGTCTGGACCTGGCACCGAGTGATTACCATCTGTTCCTGTCCATGGCGTACACGTTTGCTGGTGAAAAATTCGCTTCAAGAGAGGCTTGTGAAAATCGACTGTCTCAATTTTTTGCCAATAGGGACAAGGGCTTCTATGAGAGAGGCATCATGATATTACCTTCCAAATGGCAACACGTTATCGAACAAAACGGCGCATATGTGACCTAAATCGGATCATTCTAACTATGGTAAGTCAAGCCTTCAATGTCATGCAAAAATAATGGATTACTTTTTACTACACCAGATATTACATGGTGTCTACAAGTATGGAAAACCTGGAATAGTCGGGGAATTTCATTTTTCTGGAAAAGTCAGAGAAAACTCAGGGAAATTCTTAATATTTCTGGAAATTTTATAAACAATTTAAAATTTTAGTAATAATTTTAATTTTCTTGTCTTGTTGAAAATTACAAAGTTAGAAACAATACATTTAAAAATTTCGCATATGTTGCACCGATTTTAAATTCGTTTCAACCTTTACGGTTTCCTTCTGCTTGCCTAAGTAAATCTAACCTGCAATGCCCAATGCAGATTTAAATGTCTGGGAGAGCAACTATTTTAATACAAACTAAAAATTTTGAAATAATTTGTTACAACCTTTACATCTACTTGTACAAAATTCTCTTTTCAGATTTTGAAAGGATTGTGATTCAAAGGCATTCCAATATAGCAAAACGGACAGTCTTCAGTAATTCATGGGTTCTGAATTTTCTGAATGGCTAAAACTAGTGGAAAATGACGTTAATTCATTCTTCTGCACTATGTGTAAGACAAAGGTAAACATGGGTAAACAGGTTAAGTCACGCTAAAGGAAAGAAGCACAAGCAGGCAGCTGTTTGATGCTAAACTGCAGAGTATGGACATCAGTCGTTTTGTGAAAGATTCAGGGGAACGAAACAGTGCTCCAACCGCATTCTGTACCAGCAGTAGCAAACCGCATTATATACCAGATCTGATCGTGCAAACATCTGCAACCATTGAAAGCAGCAGTTGTGTTCTAGAAAATGAAGTTTCTATGGATGGACCGACAGTAAATTGGAAAGCTGTTAGCAGACCTGAAGAAAGATCTAGAAAGTGACAGCCCTGATGGTAAGAAAATTCTGGAACTGGGAAGTTGTGGTTTGCATGTGTTACATGGGGCTTTCAAGACATCTTTTCAGAAGAGTGACTTTGATGATGTAACATTTCTTCGTGATTTATATAACTTATTCAGAAATGTACCTGCAAGAAGAGCTGACTTTACAAAATATACTTGATGTACTGTGTTCCCAAAAAAGTTCTGTAATGTTGATGTGGCTCAGCGTGCTATTGTGTTACTACCTTATTTGAGAAAGTATGTGCAGGTGGTACAGGAGAAGAAGCTTCCAGTAAACTGCAAGAGCTTCAAAAACATTTCCCAGGGGCTTGAGGATCCTCTGTTAGAGGCAAATTTAGCTGTCTTTCAAACTGTGACTGCAGACTGTGAACCATTTTTGACAAGATTCCAGTCCAATGAACCATTAGTGCCATATTTGTTCAAGGCATTATCTGCCTTAGTCAGATCCATCATAGGAAGGTTTGTGAAGAAATCTGTCCTTGATACGTGTAGCTCGTCCAAAGATTTGTGCAAAATAGACTTATCTAAAGATGGTGATGTACTCTTTAAGTGCAGAGAACATTGATTTAGGATTCAGTACACGAGCTGCTTTGAGAAGAACAAATCAAATAAGTGACCGTCAAATGCTTCAATTCCGAACTGATTGTAGAAAGATTCTTATTTCTTTCATCCAGAAAGAGCTCAGTAAATGTCCCTTGAAGTACAACGTAACTTTTGGTTCGTCTTGCATTTCCCCAGAATCGGTACTTAACAGTGATGTCACTGGCAAAGAACAGCTGAACGTTATATTAGATGAGATTTTCAAAACTAATTATTCCAGTGGTCCAGCATGTGATGCCATAAAAAGACAGTACATAACTGTGTGTTGAAAGAATGCAGTGAGAACAGCAGCAGATTCTTTGGATGCTTACAGAGAAAGACTTGAACATTTCTAGTTCTTCCATGTGCTACCTTTGGTGCAAGGGGATGTTAATGATACGTTTGTAGCATTTCTGAAGAAACTATTAATGCTATCTCACGGAAATGCAGCTGTGGAGCGTGGTTTCTCCGTGAACAAAGAATGCTTAATAGAGAATCTCCGTGAACAGTCTCTTGTGGCGCAGAGGCTAGTGTATGACAGTGTTGTGTATACTGGCAGGGTGGAAAAAGTTGTTGTTACAAAAAGCATCTGACATGCAGCCAGAAATGCATGATCAGTGTAGGGAACAGCTCTATCCAAGAAGAAAGAAGAGTTAAAGGAAACGGAACAAAAAAAAACGAGCGAAAGCGTGTGGTTACTGGCATAAAGAATCTTCAGCAGAAAAAGGCCAAGCTTATAGAAGAGTCTACAAAAGATGTACAAGACACAAACAGAAAACTAGATCTTCAGAAGAAGTTACATTAGTGTTGAATGAAATATAAAATTTGTACTACTTGGAATGGCTGAGTTCAAGTCAAAACAAACAGTAAGTTTGATTGCAGAAGGATAGAAAACCTGTTGTGGAAGCCCATTGCGTAGACTAACATTAGTATGCGTAAATTAACATTACATAACTACACGTAGACTAACATTTAATGATATTTGTACTGCATCTTCGCGAAGAGAATATGTAACTGAATCTCTAAAAGCTCCGATAATTACATAGAATAGTTTTCCGACAGTTATAATATGAACTACTCTACCAAGTGCTAACAGCAGTCTATCACTCTACTATTCAGATAACAAACTACAGAAAATTTAGTCTTAAATAGTGCTTTTTTTCGTATGGGTACTGGAAATTTCTGAAAATGCTGCTGGAAAAATTGGAAAAGTCAGGGAAATTTGTCTGCAGAAATTTGTAGACACCCTGATATTACACTATCATTATTGAATCTCTCTCTTGATTCTTTTCACGTTCTCATTACCACCAACAAAGTTCCGAACATTATATTTCTCCTGTAATTTTTCAAATTTGGCTGACCATATCTAAAGTTAACCAATATTTTGTGCAATAAATCTCATAAAATGACAAATTCAACTGTAGATATTGTTCGTTCTACGGAAGGAACATAGGTTTAGTTGGGTTAACTAAAATGGAATTGCTTTAAATCATCTTTAATTGGGCTTGATTCAAATCTCTCAGAGTGTGATCGAGCTTGTCATCCCTGTTCTCGGGTTCCTGCAACATTACTCTTGCGGGTAGCTTCTTTATTTTCATTGTATTGTCTTCACTGATGTTTGTGTGTGAATCCGCTACTGGAATCGATTGGAAACATGGGAATTGCCCAGAATACTGTTTGGACGCTTCCTGTAACCTCGAACCAACCGAATTAGTTGTGTGGTGTGAGGCAATTAAGCCAGCGTCTCGCGGATTCGAATCTCTCTTGGGTCATGGATGTTTGTGGATTTTAACAGGCATTGAACTCTTATAATCATCTCGGCTCGTGCCATGTGGGCTATCTGTCGACAAGCACTATGTGTGGGGGGGAGGGATTTCTCCCACTTTCTTCATTCCACCAACTCTCCCAGGATCATCCACCGAGCGGCGGAAACTCAGTTGGTAGAGCCCTGATTTAACAATAGGAAGGTCCTGGGAACTATCCCATCAACCGCTCTTCCTAACTGGGGTTTTTGCTGTCATACCAGGCAAAGTCGGGATGGTACCTTCCAACATACTCTCCACCTATTCCGGCCTAAGCCAGAGTTGCTTGAAGGCCTTAAATAAATTGAAATTCATATTATTATGATGGTCCGAAGTTTTTTTGTTTTTTTAAACGCCTATAACCTTGAAAAGTTAGTGATAGGATTTCCCCTTGTCATCTGCCTTCCTCTTACCCTCGCTTCGCTTGGCCGACGTCATCGGCTGCGGATGACGGTTTCTGTATCACGCACCGCGTTTTAAGAATAAATGATTGTGTTCACATAGTGTATATCTTAAGGTATTAGCGTGGAGGCTTTTTTTAGCGTTATGTTTCTGCACCATTGCCTAAATATAGTATTTGATATATACCAATGGAAACTTTTATCTCATTCTTTATTAAACCATGTTTCATACGGTACTACATTGTAAATTTGGGTTCAAGACCATTATAACTGATTAAGCTAATAATATACCTTTATAGTTGTGTCAAAATGTTCAAAATTGAGATGTTGCTACGTTTCTAATCTGCGGAGCAACACTGGTGTATACATTTCTAGGATCTATCTTTTATTCATACTAGGTGAAGTTTCCACAAGATCGCGTTAGAAGCATCTGTGAAATTGGAAGAAACAAGAGGTGAACTTTACTTTAATTTACTTTATGGCGCCTGCTTTTGAGCCATATTCATTCTTAGTAAATAATTATCACACACTTCGCGACAGCCAATAACCAAAAAGTGTTACGAAAAGTCAAGTTCGTTATTATTTCATTAAATACGCACTCTAGTTAAGGACACAACATCGAGTCAGCGAGGGCCGGTTAGTTCGTCAGATATTTTTTTCTTCATGAAACGCGTTGCACTTGTAATGGGGAAAGGCGATTTGTCTAGCTCCGTACTGTGTTTTGTAACTAAAGAATAGACCGTAAGACATTTATCTACTTCCTGGTTAGCCTCATATATTTTCTTACCACCCACACCAAACAATACATATACATTTTTCGGTATTATTCTAGTTGAAACCAATAAATAAAATGTATGTTTCGCATTTCACAACATATAGAGGTATTATTACTTCTTTTCAAAGTTTGCACTTGATAAACTCTCATAAATGAACTGATTCACTACTTTTAAGTTTAAAACATTTTATCATTCATTCTCTGCCTTCTAAGCTTGTTTATCTTGCAAGAATTTTTTTTCAGATCGGCGCGCAGGGCTGGGCAGCCATTTTGGCAACTTCCGGAGCACACTTGGAAACACTTCCGGTACGGCACAGAACTTTTGCCTAAAAAAAAGAACTTTTGAGTAAACAGTACTTTTGCGTATGCCCACCGCTAACAGGGGGCTGCCCCCCCCCCGCGGCTAACGCCGCCCAGCTCCCTTCGAACGCACCCTCCCCCCCTTGCACACCTCGCTGTCGCTCGGTGTGCATCCTGCCCTGGTGGGTTTATATACATCCTAGCTTTTAGTGGCACCTTTTAAAATTGTAAATCACAACTTTTATTAAATTTATTTTTGTGTATTTACATATAAAACGAAAAAACTAATTTTCTTTTTTTAAAAAAAAAATGTAAAAAGTCGACGCCAGGGTTTGAACCTTGGACCCTTAGATTAGCTTTCCAACGTCTTGACCACAAGACCAAACTGTAGCTGCCGGGTTGAGCGCTTCTCGCTGTTATTTATCGTTCAGGATAAGCGAGAGTGGGCTGTTCCTACAGGAAGTGTTTTCAAGTGTGCTCCGGAAGTTGCCAAAATGGCTGCCCAGCCCTGCGCGTCGAGCTGATAAAAAAAATCTTGCGTTTATCTTGGGTATTTTCAATAAAAGTTCAAACCATATGTTTATGGCCATGCGCCGTCTTTGTCTTAAATCGATTTATAAAGCATTTCATTGTTGCAGGTATATTAAAGTAAGTTCATAAAACATAAATGTTGTAGGCATATTAAAATATTTCATCGTCATTATCACCAGGACGACCCATATCGATTTAGTACAAAAAATGTACAAGCATAAACATGATTTATATACAAGAACTGGTAATATTGTCTACAATCCCATCGCATTATCATTGCGTACAGCAACGGTCTCCAAACGTTTCTTTCTTAGCGGGCCGAATCGGCTATGCAGGAAAAGGGCCGCGTTAGAAAGGATAAACTCGAAAAATAATATAGTGATTTTAATATACTTAGTAACTTTTTCAGCAGGTTGTGTTAGCAGCGAGAAATTTAATTATTATCTGCACTTCGTTGAATATTTAAATATAATGACCAAATTACTTCTGATGTTTTAAGTTAGTTTCTCTTAAATCCAGTGTAGAATACAGTTACTATAATGGCTAGTCAGAATCGCTACGCGGGCGTTGGAGAACAGTGGTCTATAGCATGACAGCACAAGGCCACATGTTTAGCAACCTAGAATAAATAGCGGGATTAGTTTCGGCATATTCCCCTGACGAGGTTAGCAGAAAGGCTAACGAAACTATCCTCGAGCTTTAACAAATACACAGCGAATATCCCAAAAAAGTTTTATTAGTAATATGTCAGAGATATGTTGTGAAAGTCTTAAAACTTGCTTCCGACTATTATTTTTGGCTCTTCATTTTTTTTTATTTTTTTTAATAAAAAAATAATGAGTATGGATATGTGACACTGATGAGTCAGTTTATCGGAAAGAAATTGAAATGCTTCTGTCAATATAGGAAGACATTGTTAATCATTGTTGTTGATTAAATATTATTAAATAATTTTCTTTTGTTTAAGAAACTGTCCGAACTTTTTTGGTAGACCTGATACACTACTTTGTGTTGCATGGAATTTTACTATACTCGACATTTAATTAACGTCAGCTTATTTTAAAGTAACGTTCAATCATGCTTCATTTGAATAATTTTACTGATATAACTTAATACAAAACGACTACTGTCAACCAATAATTAAAGGGATTTTGCTCATACTGATATCATTATGAGAGCTCCTGCTTAGTAGACTAAAATTCATATGCAGACAAAAGTCGCGAACTACGAAACATCACGGTGAAGGCAAGACATGTTCCTGTTCAGCTCACACCAATCATTCTACATTCTCTTAATCCTAATAGGAAATACTGGATTAATGCATTTAATACAGGGCCACTACTTTTCATATTTTCTCCACAACTTGTGTTCGCCAAAGGACTTCAAAATTTCAGAGTGCCTTAGGCATTAGAAGCTCAGAAAACGTTATACTTGAAAAAGATTAAAGCTTTACGTGCGGAATTTTTATTCTTGAGTCAGGATTTGAAATCTTCACCGAGGAACCAATGAGGTATGTCTTGTAATTATTCAAGTTATATGGCTTACACATAATAATAATTAGTAAATTTTCTCCCTCGTATACCTGACATACGACTCTTTCGAAACCCTAAACTTGTGTCTTTTTCACTTTATATCATCTTTTGACTTACCTTACCTAGCCATTAAGTTCTATAGTGTCCGTTATAGAGAGAGAGAAAAAAAAAAAGTAACGACCCTTAATCATAGAAATGTTTACGCCCAATGTAACTGAAGGGGACAGAGTTAAAAAAGAGAGTAACTCCTTTTATATGTTGACCCTAAAAGAACTGTTCTTTATTTCAGGATGTTGAGGTGAATGCTTGGTTGCATTTCGACAGCTTAGCATTGAACATAGAAGGAAAATGGATTCTATGAAGTCGGGTAATTGTCCTTATTTAAAAAATGAAGACGAAGCAGAAGCCTTAGCTAATTCTGTAGCAGACAATTGGAAAGCAGCTGAGAAGCTTGCCCTAGATACAATCAGCGAACAACATATGCCATTTCTAAATAGTCTTCGTTTGTTTTCAAAAGCTGATTTCTGGAATATTCTCGTAAGTATATTTTATTTAAATCCTATTATTGTCACCCTAATTTGAAGATTAGTTTCCTGCATTATATTTTTACTGCTATTCTAGACTAACCTACTGATATTGGTAGAAATGCTTTAACTTTAATATAACACCATTCCATGTAAATTAATAGGTACTTACAATGGAGCAATATACTTTTTCTACAGAGTTCTTGCGTTCTGGAAAATCATGGAAATCAAATATATTGTCGTCTATGGAAGATAACGTGTATTTAGTACATTAAGAGCAAATGCACTAGTGAAGAGAAATGGAGGGTTATTTACTATGCTCCAGCTTGTCATAACCCAAGTTGTTGTAGAAATTCTTTTCCGCAGGGCCACAGGCAACAGCCTTTATATAGACAGGTCATGAAGATTAATGTAGTAAGCTAGGTAATGCAGTTTGATATATGATAAAACGAAGTTATAAAATTTGTCCCTAATTTCAAGTTAAAAGTATTAATTTTATTACTTGTTTGTGAAATGGTATGGGGCAGTTTATATCAAATCTTCAGGGCACTTAACCCACCGTCTCCAATTTTCTTCAAATTCACAACAGTGGTTCTTTTTGATGTTTCAATAAAAGTCCAAAATGTTAACGATGTGCAGAACTAAAACATCTGCAAAATTGGCCAAAATTAGGGTGTGTGGATAATGGCATATGGTATCCGATTAATATAAACATTCTTCGTTCGATCGATTTCCGTTTTTTGAAGAACGAATTGTTAATAATGTAAATATCCGTGATATGGATGTATCAGATTTTACTATTCAAACTTGAACAGCTTTC
>JAGDQP010004439.1:25636-85087 GCA_022664845.1 Lepisma saccharinum
CCCCCCCCCCCCCCCCCACACTCACTAATCAGTTTTTTTCTACCTTTCAACTTACCCAAGATTCGCAAAGGTGAGAAGAAATATATGAACGTTCATCTTCCGTAATGAGAAAATATGGGGCTCTGATGTTGTATCAACCAAATGAATTGGCACAACCACCTACTAGCGTGTAGGACAGCCGTGTTGTCACTTTTCGCCTCGATGTGGATTACAGAAACTGTAGGAAAAGTTCTTGAGTATTAAAAATCATGCATACATGTAAACAACAACATTCTACAAACTCTATAAAAAAGCGGGGAAAAGGAGAAGTGTGGGCGCTTCCCACATTTTCCCTTCACCCGTGCCCATTCTTTTCTTTTGCGTTTTCTGTACTGACTCCCACTTTTTGTGATTGACTCAGAAACCTACTCCCTTTTCATTGCATTTCCTACTATACCATATCCCACTTTTTTCGGGGTACGTTTTCTATACTAAATCCCACTTTTTGGGGGTACGTTATCTATACTATATACTTTTTTCGGGGTGCGTTTTCTATACTGTTCTCCATTTTCCTTACTGAGTCCCAGTTTTATTTTATTGTAGCCAGCTCAATTTTCAACACAAAACACCATTTCCAAAATCCCTTTCCCATGAGGACTTGCGCACGCGCAGAAAGTCGTCAATTGATTTTGATGTGGTCGTCCGCCATGTTGTTTTTCTATCCCTTTAAACTGTGAACGTGTGTTAAGTGAACTTTTTATTGTCTTCTACTGATGACGGATGAAACCGAAAACTATAAGTGACTTTATAGTGTTGTATGTGTAATTGTGTATGTGATTTTCGTCAAGATATTACGTAAGTACAAATCCTTTCCTTTCTACTAAAATTTCACCTATAATATTGCTTATCCGGCCTTCTCCCCCGTTGGCCTAGTCGTTAGCGTGTCTGACTACGGATTTAGGTGTCACGGGTTTGATTCCCTGCGCTGTCCAGGATTTGATTCCCTGCGCTGTATGGGTCTGCAACGGTGCCCACCCAGCATCGTGATGCAATTGGGGAGCTGCTATAAATAAAAGATAGTGGCGATCACAGTGAGAGCTTAGGCTCTCCTCTCCCAACACGTCTGGTCAGCGTGGGAGCAGTAGACCAATCTCCTCCCGTCGGGGAGAGGCCTCATCCACTAGTGGATTGAATATGCCTGTGATTTATTTATATATCACTAGCACAAAGGAAAGCCCGAAGGGCAATTTAAGGTAAATTAATGAGAACAATGAAGGAAAATACTTGCATGTTCCGTATTAGAGCACGCACATATTCACATATATACAAATTACTACGATCGTGCAAACAGTTGCACATACCAGGAACACTCCCGATCACGATAATGTGGAATAAGCGCAATTCCGCATGCAATCGATGGCTTACTAACCAAAAAGGGTCATACAAATTTTCACGACCCGCACTCAAAGCATCAAGGAGATATAAGAAAAAGAAAAAAAAAATGAAAAAATTGTATGAAGCAGAAAACATTCCATGCCAAATCAAGACAGTTACCATCTCTTTTCAACCCAACTATCTCAGAATTGCATGGAATTCGGGAAGTTGGAGATGTTAATGGAACTTAGTCACCGTGACAATTCATTGTTAAATCCCCAATACCTTTTAATTTTAAAACTACTCAAGGTCAAATTGCACCGAAATTACCATGTTCAAGCTACTTAGCTATATACAAGTTGATGCAACTCTGCCTCTATTTGGCCTAAAAAAAACTCAAATAAATTGTAGTTGAAAGAGATTGCAACCAGCTTTCCAATGATATATAACAAGTCTATTTTCGGGTAAAAATATATTGATGGTCCTTTGACCTTCACACTTGAACTTTAAACCTTGACTAGCTTAAAACATGTTCCCCTCCGAAAATTACAGAGAGAATACATCTGGTAGTCCATACTATGCTATAAATCATACGAAAAATCAATGTGGATCTATAAAGAATCAGCAGATAGTACAGGGTTTCCAACTTTAAGGCGAAAACTGCCGACACTGGTAAATAAGTGAATAGTTCACGATAAATCAGAAATAATGCATTCAAGTAACATTTAGCGATTGGGAGTTGATTTGCATTAGTGTTGTGGATATTAAGAGATACAATGTCGAGGGTTGTCAGTGTTGCCAACCCGAGTTAAGGTGTATTTTTCAACTGGCACTATGCCTGTTGATTTTGGTATATGGAATTCTGTAATGATGTTAATCATTCTATGTGAAGCATGTTAAACGTGAACCGCTTCGTGGACTAGTAACCGACGCGCGATGTTATTGTACTGATCCACATCAAATTAGTGCATGTAATTATTTTATTATTTATTCTGTAGATTTTACTGGTGAGCAAAATGAGTTTTGAAGTTTCAAATATCGAAAGTTTGAGAATCACTGATATAGACTGTTCTATGGCTATATATCTCACTAATTATATTTTGGTAACTTGAAACAATGGGTCTTTTTTAGATTAGAACATGGTTCCTTGCAGTGTTCATATTTACTGCAGTATGCTCGCATAACAGTGATCCGTATCCTACTTTTTCTTTTATTTGTTTCATGTTTATATCTCATTGATGAATTGAGTGCGAGGCGTAAAAATGTGTATGCCGCTTTTTATATATATATATATATATATATATATAGTGGGCCATCGATTGCGCGCGGAATTGCTCTTGTGCCAGGTTATCATCTCGGGAGTGTTCCTGGTTAGTCATGTGTAGAAGAAAAGAGCGAAGTGCAAGTGTTCACAAAGCACAAGATGAAGAGGCAGCTTGATGCATCGTTCGCTACGTGTCGCCACTGCCTCTTCAACGAGGCAAATCAGATAATACCCTTCAACTTAGGGCCTAGCCGACACATTCCCGCATCCTTTTCTCTCCCCTATCCCGGTCTGAGCCTTAGATGCCTAAAGAACATAAATATTTTTAAAAAAAATTAAGCATTAAATAAATATTCCATGAAATTTAATAAGATTCCATTCGTTTTTCAAAATTGAGTACAAATTATGAAGCGTGAATATGATTTAAGAAATGCCAATAGTGTGTGTAAATAATAACACTTAATAAATAAATAAAGCTATCATACAGTAAAACATACCTAGAGCATTCATGCAATTCGTCGTTCGTTAGAAAAGTTTTCATCTATACTGAAATGTACATAAAACGTAATTCAAAGGATAGTGAGGTCAATTTTTAAAGTTACAAATAGCCTAAATGGTCAAAAGTACTGCCAGGTGTACTAGACTGTTTATACATAACGCAACATTGCCATTTAAACTAAATTTTTCATGTAGTTTGCTATTGGTAATGAGAGGATCCAACCTGGCGAGCTGTTTTTATAGATAAATCAATATCTCAGCCGAAAACAGGTTAACACCAGGTAGGCCTACTTGAATGAGTGTTAACCACAACTATGTACCGGCAGGCTCGAAAAATCCCGGACGCCAGGTCACCATGGCGACTGGAAATACATGTGTGGCGCCAAACTTTTTCGTTTTACGTTAGAATTACAAATTTTTACCTGACAGTAGTTCTGATTTTTGTGTGCTTGGATGTATTAAAAACAAATTAAAATCGTTAGAAGTTTCCAATTTGCCTTGAACCTCAAATGTATTCCATTGAGTTACGCGTGTTGTCAGTTTACATCCCTTGTATACTCAGACATAACCAGTGAATTCCAGTACAGCCGTGTACTCTCACTGCGCTTGCGAATTGCGATCGGACAGCCGTAATAACTTAATGTTCATTAACATGAATGGCCCGTCAGTAGAGGATTTTGATCCACCCAGAACAGTGCACAATTGGTATTTCAGTGTTCAAACTACAGACATGTGCATGGACATAAAACACACATTACTGCTTTATAACACTTCACTTATATTGACTTCGATTGCTGTAATTAGGGTGGCCATTCGTCTGGCTTAACAGTCGAACCGGACGCTTTATCCTGCCGTTAGCTGTATATTAAAAGTATTTAACTTGCCATCATTCTGATGGTTTCAGTCCCAGACATTTACAGAATTTGTAACTTTCAGTAAATTTCAGAATAGTAAATTTTTAGTCGCTAAATTGCTTTAAAAAATATGGGACGCCTAGATCTGGCTGGGAAAGCCCGTTACATAGCGTGATGTTTCCAAATTTAAGTCCGAACTCCAACTTAGTTTTAACTTACAAGGAAAAATTGAGAGCTGAACGTGCATTGACATTTTTAAAACCTTCCTACAGAACAAAAGTCTTCTGAAAGGGACTCGAGAAGGAGGGAAATACCAATACGGTAAAGGTTTGGTATGTGGGTGCATTCTATACAATTTCACTGCCCGCGTAAGTTACTAACTGTAGTGAATCAATTCAGTTCAATTCAAACATTCTTATTAACATGGGTGAGATCGGCTGAAGCTGTTCTACCACCTAACCCGTGTCAGTACAATTACATACATAAACTGTATACAGAAAAGTACATAAAATATATTTTAAGAAAAAATATTACGTAAAAAACATAAAATATAAAGACTTACATAATGACCTAGTGAAGGAATAGCTAACTTTGTCGGCGTACTAATACAGTGCTTGAGCATATGTAAGGCAAAAGGAGACGTTTATATGAGACGAAAGGAGAAAAATACATTAACAATAAAAAGGGAAAGTAATGAGATATTAGCTAGATTACACTTGCTCAGTAGTATTATTACTTTGACCTTGCTGTTGTAAGAGAGAATTTTTTAAGCTTGCGTTTAAGTTGCACAATAGTACAGGAGTTCACAATATTCGTGGGAAGCTCGTTCCAAAGCTTAGCTGATACGTAGGAAAATGAAGATTGAAATGCTGATGTGGTACATTGTGAAAGAGAGAATTTATCACTTTTCCTAGTGTTGTACGAATTTTTCTCTGTTGTAGTAACTCATATAAGTATTGTGGTTTCCCTTTAGTTGAGATATTGAAGAGCGTGCTACAAGCATGTAATTTTCTTCTGCGTGACATAGTTAAAATCTTATGATGTGAATTTTGTTGAGCCTTTTTTCTTTTTTCCTGCTTCCGTAAATCATTGCAATAATCAAAAGGAGGTAAGATTAGTGCCTGAACTAGTCGCAGTTTTATCTCCTGAGATAATATTCGCGTATTCTATAAAGACATCTAAACATACCATGTACTTTACTGCATTGTTTAGCAATATGTTCTGATCATTGTAGATGGGAGTCTTTGATCATACCTAAACTTTTCACCAAGCTCGAGTAGTCTTCTTTCACCTGATTTATTTTAATATTTATATCAAGAGGTTTTAAATTCTGTACGTTATTGCGGGAACCAATAACGGTATACATGGATTTACTGAGGTTCAACATTACTCCATTTGCTGTACATCAGTCAAGAATCCTATCAAGGTCTATATTTACCAACTCAGTGACACGAAAAATTTCATTTGGCAAACATCCAGCGTGTAATTGCACGTCGTCAGCAAATTGATGCATAGTTGAATAATTTGCAACTTTGGGTAAATCCGAAACATAAAGTGAAAAAAGTATGGAACCCAAAATTGAACCCTGCGGAACACCTCTATTAACCTTTAATTCTCTGGGTAAGGTCTGATCAATTTTAACACGTTGGGTGCGACCAGTTAAAAAGGAACGAAACCACTGTAGTGCCGACAAAGAAAAATTATAACAATGAAGTTTTTTAAGCAGTAGGTTGTTTATCAGGGGATCACCGAGTCGAAAGCACCTGATCCTTGTTATAAGCTGTTTGGAAATAAACGTAACCATTACTCTGATGGTTTGTGTTAATTACGCTTCTAACTACTTTTTTTTACTATACGTGTTTCTGACCTCAGCAATCACGAAAGATATAGTTAATTAAAAAATAGTTCCAAATCTTGCATTTCAATTTTATTTATGTTCTCAAAGAGTCCGGCGTTGTAATTATCCCCCTAATAGCCACCCTAGCTGTAATCGAGGAATAGCCTATACACTAAGGTACGCTTATACTTTTTTACACCAGTAACTATAATTTAAGGCCAAAACATGTAGGCCTGTGCATCAAAGTATATTTACATTATTGTGACGCCTGGTTTTCAGAACTGGCGACTAGATCATAAAAAAAAAAAATCGAACCCTTCCAGTAATTGATTTTCCTTATGTATCTTTGCTAGGTAAGGAAACTGGGGGTGCTCAAGACGTCTGTCGGGAAGCAGAAAGAGGGAAATAAAAGGGGTGAAGGTGTACCAGTAAAAGTAGCAAAAGTACTCCAAAGGTTACGGACTAAACGAATAATTCTAATTGATACTCAAAGGAATAGTTCCTCAAGTTGACGTTTGTTTCTACTGTCATACAACCATGTCATACTGAAACGAATGGTAATTTGCTACATGAAAGCCTAAGGAGAAAGCCGGGTGTCCCTTACTGTAAAGTTCACCCCTGCATGTTACATATTCGTAAGACATCTGTTAAATATACGTGAGTGAGTTAATTCGCTTGTAATAATCAAATCTGTTAAGTCATCTCACACAATATTGGAAATTCATTATTGAGCAATAGTTTAAAATTTGAAACAAAACACATATAGAAGACAATCTTGTCCATCAAACCTGTCTATTTGAATTTAACTGTCACCGCCGTTCCACTACAGCATTTACGACAACATGGCTTCTCCTTCAGTCATACCTAAGCTCTTCGACGCAAATCCTTCGAGAAATTACACTCAATGATGGCCGGGAATATAACTCTTCTTCCTCTCTCAACTGTATGTGACTGCTTACATTGCAGCGGATATGCTGATGTCGAATCTGATTCTTACGTATATTCAGCAACCACCCTAACATTCTACGCTCTACCGGGGAAAAAAAAAACGCAAATCAGAAATCGTCCCAGCGTGAACTGGACGTCTACGTAAGAAAGAGATCGGCTACAAACTCACATATCAACATGAAAGATTTGTTTCGACTAGGAAGTTGGAAAAACTGAAAGATAACATTGAAATAATGAAAAATAATCTTGAAAAGATTATGTAAAAGCAACCTCAGTAAATACGGGCGAACTTTAGTCCCACTGATTCCAACAGAAAAGTTTTTAATTAACCAATGATAAAAGAAAATCATTATAAAGGTGAAAATGAAATAATACCTGAGATATAACAAATGAAAATAGACCACCTCACCGGGGGCACTTCTGTGTACCTACACTCGATGCGACAGAAGACTACGACGAAAACTGAAATGAATTAAACTCTTGTCGTAGAATAATGACGTCACAGATGAATGGAGCGTTTGATAGTAACACCATCTGGGCGCTTCACACGTCAATGTATTTGACAACGCAGCACCAATGTCCTACATTTTCTTCTTTGTTTTTTCGGACGACGTGTACTGGTAATGAGTATTTTGAAATCGATTTTAAAATTGTGTGAACATTCCCAATTTTGGCCGTGCATTTTATAGTGTTTATTTCTTTATAGCGAAAACTTCCTGGAAAGTTTTCACATGTTGAAGAGGCTCTTCTATTATGTTCAATCACTGACTACACTACTTGTGCTTGTGTTAATGAAGAGCTATTTGACACATTCCGTAAGAAGTCAGACAAGACTGGATTGGTAAATTTTTTCAAGCTTCTGAGTAGTCGATGGGTCAACTTATTCTACAATCTATATTCGGAAGGTAAGTTTTATTTTGCATTATTTGTGGGTGATATAGAGTAAGTTTCCGAATATTTACCTTTTGTCCTAATTTTAAGATGGGATTTATTAACATTGGGATATTAGGCTAAAATGTAGGATTTATCTATATTTGCTTACTGTTTGTGTTACTTGTAGTCTCAATGTTTGGTGATCACTTCAAGATTATGTACGATGTAGCCTTACGTTTCCCTGTTGTAAAATTTGTAACAGTTTCCTCTGAGAATAGAAAAAACTAGAAACAAACATCAAGTAGAAAAAAGGGATAAGATAAGTGTGAACAAAGTAAAGTATAACAAAGAGAAATATATATATATACGATTATTTGTTAAAAAGGAACCATTTTGGTGTTTTAGAAACCATGTTACTGGATTAAAAAATGGATAAGTTCTTATAGTGAACGTACAAAAATACTTAGGCGTGTGAAATTATTGTTATGAAGGAGGTACATTTTTGGCAGTTGTAGATGTAACCGTCATTCCAACGTATGTTGGTGCGTTTAATTTTCAGCATTATTGGATATTCTGTTAATAAAGAATGTAGGAGAATTTGAGGTGTTTTCTTTCTTTTAATGTCTAAAGGTATTTCTTAATTAGTGTTTAATAGTGTCTATGAAGAGGATTCAAGTTTTATGAAGGATGGTTTCTTAGAAATTATGAAATACAATTCATTTACTGCTTTGTCAATAGATTGAGCACAGCTTCTACAGGATGTGTGAAAATTCAGTACTGTGCTTCCCAATGCAAAAGTATTAGGAATTACCCTGATACCGGACTTGCGGAGTTTGTATCCCTTTCATGTTACTTTGTAAACTCTTGGTAATTGAAATTGATCCGAGCAAAATCGTTTGTAATGTGTAAGTGATTTTCTGACATTTCTGGGTGGACATAAAGCTAGTATCATTTTGTTATTTTATTTTAAACTCTCTTAAAGGTTTCGTGTAATCTTTGAATAAATTGATTACCATACAAAATTTCTATTTGTATAGCTGACAAACGCATAGAGAATCTGAATTTTATGTATGACTTGGAAAATTATTCAGGTTTCAATATTATAGAAAGCTTTTCTGGCTTATTTTCAAATTTAAGAAGAGAAAAAAGGAACTTCAGTGAAAACATTCTTAATATTGGACGTAGATTATAGAACTTTTTAGTCCTGACTGGTATCGTTTAAGAGCCTATTCCTATAATCAGAAACTAAAGCGATCCAGTCCTCGGACAACATCGAAGACTTTGGATCGGCACTGGAGAAAAACGCGGGTTTAAAATTTACTGCTGGATATTGTGACTGAGGTTTCCCAGGGTTTTCACCAGGTGAATACTGGGATAATATTGCACGTATGGCCTTGGCGCGGTCTTCCCGTCACGTTCTGTCGGAATCTTGCTCGCCGAGGGACGTCATCCGTTCAGCTTGTGACGGACTCAGACTATAAGTGTCTATTCTGGCCATAATTGATTTATTTTTTAAATAAAGTACAAAAGCAGTACCATAAAGGGAACAAACGATAGCTAGTTTTATCTGTCAAAAACTTTTTTTTTTTTTTTTTTTTTTCAAATCATGGTGTTCGGAGTTTTAGTTCCGACGCCGGTTTTTAGTATATTTTACGCATAGTACGAACGTATAACAGAAAAGTATACGATTAAATAGAAATGCATATAAGCGAAATCTCCAGCGAAAATTAAAGGAAAGCAAAAACTGAATTTCAGCAGAACCAAAGTTTGATAGAAACTCCATTTTAAATAAAAGCCGGTATTGATACTAGTTTCTGAGCAAAAGCACTTGTGTAATTAAAACGTGAAGTTTGAAGCCAAAACCGTTGTGTGATGAATGAAAATGAACGAAAAACCTGTTACTGCCCATAGCTGACATCTGTAGACATGTGAGAGCTTCAGCGCGGGATGCAGTGGGAACTGCACAAGCAAGCAGCTAGACGACTCAGCAGCGTTACCAGCAGTGTTCGTGTTTTATCGAGAGTTCATTATTGTAGGAAGAAATACCCGGCCAGACACTTCTTGTAATTCCTTACAGAATACCTTGTTCGTGCTACTATTATTTGTATCTTATCCCCCCACCAGTATTTTCGTATTTCTCTTCCAACACCCTGAAACTTAGTTCTAAAATAGCCTTGAGCTTAATGTTAGTAATATGCATTAAGCAGCTCATTATCAGGCAAAGATTATTTTATTTTATATACCATTGCGGTTTAGCTATCGAAAGTTTTTTAATTAAAAACATATTTATGGCGTTTAGGCATCTGTGACTTAGATCCCGAAAGCTTTTTACACTATCTAACCATTCTACACTGTAAAAGGAAATGTTTATGAAAATTAAGGGGAAAAAAGCTTTTATCTTTGCGCCGAGGAACAATTTTCTTAGAAGTGATCTATCAGCATTCTGATTTAATTTCGAAATATTGATAGAAATGATTTATCAACATGCCACAGTGGAAACGAGCTTACTAGTTTTATTTCCAAACCGGCGTCGTCTTATTTCAAATGAAATAAGAATGTTTACATCTCATTTCTTAAAAAAAAAAATTTAAAAAAATGGATTGAAAGATAAGAACTTCTTTCTTAATTTTAAGGAACTGTTTTTACTGTTTACGGAAATGTTGTTATTGTTTATCACTTCTACAGGAAAGAATCGCTTCTGCTTGCCAATACTTTAAAACTGGTGGAAAACAACAGTCGCTATATATAAGCGGCCCTGGCTCAGTTGGTTGAGTGTCGGCTTCGCATTCGGGAAGTCCTGGGTTCGATACCAGTTGGTACCTATCCTGACTTTTTTCCAGGTCTTTCCTTTCATATAATTCAAATGCCGAAATGGTTCATTCAACTTAGGCCCTGGTCGATTCCTTCCCTCATATTTCCCCTGCCATATCCCAGCCTGAGCCATAGATGCCTAAAAGCCAGAAAGATTCATATAATATATTTGAATTTGATATGGCAATGAGTGTTATATAGGTATATATATATTTCTGATTGTGGATTTGCTTGAACCTATAAAACTCATTATCACATCCCAGTCTTTTGCATTTACGGTGGAGTGATTTGGCACGGAGGTTGCACTTCGCATAACAGGTAACATTCTAAATTTTGCATATAAGACCAATTAGAACGGAAGATCCCATTTACCTATACAGAGCGATTAAATTACATTTGTGTAAAAGAGGCAACTCTTCTTTATCTAGGTTTTGCAGGTACGATTAGCGGGACCTTCATCCTTCGCGCTCGTCATAGAATAAGAAGATACTGTTTAGATTGATTTTAACGATTTGAAATGTTACTAAAATATCAGTCAATGACAACAGAATTGTGACAGTTAAATGCATATATTCATGTCTCACAAGTATTAGTGCAAACGAGATAGAAAGCTCGGCGATAGTGTTTTACTTTTCATTAAATGCTACTGACAACCTTGTCACTACCTACTAAAAAAAAAACTCCCTTTTAGATACTAAATACTGTCTTCCTACCCCTCATTAAGCTGCGACTCCGCCCTCGCCTCTGCAAATATCAGCAGTCCACAGTACTGTGTCCACCACTAGCAGATACGACCTTTGGAATGCCCCAGGCAACACTGACGGAAGTCAGACCGTGCATTCGGAAACGCCAACCAATAAGTGGCCCTAACCTGGTCACCACCTCAACTGGATTATGCCACAGAAAAGGGCGGAAGTAAAATAAAATATAATCGGACTTCAATAAATAAAAAGAAAAATATTGATACACTAAGCAAAAGCAGAAAGATATTGATTCACTAAGCAAAAGCTCATAACGAAATGCCTAGAGAGCGAAGGCAGGTCAGACCGGATGCTGCCTCGCTTCGGGCTTACATCCGCTATAATCATCGCATGGACGAAACGCATGCATGGTTAATAGGACTGGAAAAGCAACGAAGGTCAAAGAAAACAGAAAAAAAGAAAGAGCGCGGAGATAGCTGAACAGTCACTCATGAAAGCGCATGCAAACAGAACATGCAGAGAAAGTAGTCTCATAGACTACACCTACCAAAGCACGGTGGAATCAGCATGTCTCAGAGGCGGGTGGGGGCTTCAAAATATAAACTTGCATCACACTCTGCATTCTCCAAAGCCGACTACAGTACTCAGGCGATACAAAGAAAGGACATTAAAGCGTGCGCAGAAAAATCTCATCGCAGCACTGAAAAAAGAGCGAAGAACGGAAGTCACGGAACGCCATTGAACAAGTACAGTTCAGGGCTTCTTCATTTCAAGTGGCTGGCAAAAGTTCAGTCTTACCTTATTCTTAACCATTTACTTCTCTCTATCTGAACTCACTATTTCGCATCACTCAGATGCATAAAAGCAGCAACTATTAGACCACACCCTGCATCGCAGGTCGGAATTCTATCATCGACAGTGCATGTCAAAGTTCCGTTTTAAGGTGCTTTATGCATCTCCCCAAAATCATAACAGCTACATCATCCCGGAAGCCTGAAACTCCTCGTTTGCCCTACAACAATAATCCTTGCATTCTCAACCCACTTAACTGAAGAAGCTGTGAAGGTACCTACGCACTTCTGCCACTAAGTTTTCTCTGTGGTCCAACACCGATCGTATTTAATCTGATTAAAATTAACCTAAAAGCTCCAAAATATGATCTAGAAAAGCCTTATATTCATTGGCACATCACGAAAGTCATCTCGAAACTCACTTCAGACTGTATAACTAACGTGAGGGGGCACCTTAATGTGAGAACAAGATCCACAACAGGTCACAGCAAGTACCAGTTAAAGAAAAGTTACTTATCCTATTCACCTAATTACTGAAAATTCACATGGGATAATTTATCAAACTTAAACTATATGGGCTGGACAGGTTTAGTTGTTCTTTTGGGTACGAAGGAAGGTACGAATAAATATTCTACCAATACGCTGAGTATAGAACCAGTATGTAAAATACAACTATTAAGGTCAAATCAAATTTCTTAACATTAAAGAATCTATTTCTCACAGTATTTCGAAATTAGTTTTCTTAAGTGTAGGTTTGTTTTACATACCTATTTTGCTGCTTGGCACGTATCTTGAGGTAACGAAAGTTTCTAAAGTATCTAACCCGTATGATAAAACAGGTCACTATTGATAACATTGCTATTTTCTTCAGTTACACAAAGAAAAGGCCTACATATAATGCATGACATCATGTAGGTTGAAGATTTCTTTCATTAAATTATGATTAAACGAAAAAATAAATTTTAGTTACAATGGATCTAAATTTCACTTTACGTGCCCCAAGCCATCAAATCGAAAAATCAGGTTTATTTACATGTGTAACGATGCACGAGTAAAACCCTAACAGAATTTCCTTGCACTACTGCAATTACCTGAAGTTGTATATTTAAAATTTCTATTGGCATACAAATTTGAGCAGTGGGCAGTATCTATGTACAATACATACATACATTTAACCAGATATTTAAACATAATGTGGGGTTGCTTGAGAATCGGTATAGCGAAAATTATTCGTAAGAGTCGGGAAGGGGAGTGCGTCACTCCTCACCGGTACACTAAGAAATAAGGAAAGAAAAAAAAAATTAATTTTACATAAAACAGACAGCCGAAAAGATGACCACAAGGGCAACTGCATTACAGAGCCTCATTATACAAAAGTGTAGCAACCAATGTTTATATCGAATCCACAAGGAACACTCGCCAGGGGGTCGATTCCCGAAAAGACGTTAGCTTGATCACGCGTACGACTCTCTAGCGCTGGAAGAGGTCGCGAGGTTAGCAAAAATTTTATTCTTGACACGTCAAGTCTTGACGCTGGTGCTCGTTAGGTTAAAATATTCAATCATTATACCTTGTGTAGAGGCTATAACTTTTCAGCCAATCAGATTGCGAGATTCCGGTCTGATTTCAATTATCGATTGATCGAACGTATTAAATAATCGATCAGCGAAATCAAAGTTGAAGACAATGACCTCAGAACTCGAAAATAACAAACAAACGAGTTATAAAGTTACACATGAACAAAATAAAAAATGATTGAATTTACGAAAAACAAACCATATTTGATTGTCGGAACACCTTCTATATGAAAGACAGGTGAAGAGAACTTGTGGCATGAGTTGACGAAACTTCTAAAATCTGGAATTACTCCAGGAATTTCAGTTTCGGGGTGTAAAGTAATTATTGAAAGGGTGTAAGTGGAGTTTTGCACTGTTTTTATCGATTTTTGACGGCTAAATTGTTAAAGATGGGGGAATCAATTCTAAATTGCACGGGAAGTGGTTGTAAGTCTGAAAGCATTGGATAAAAGTATCTACTTGGATTGTATTTTACGGCTAAAATTTACTTTATCTATGCCAGTTATTGTGTCATATGTATGCTCTATACCGCGCATTTCCATGTAAATAATTATCACAGACACACAGCGACAGCCAATAAGCCAAAAATTGTTACGAAAAGCGATGTGACATTATTAATTCGTTAAATACGTTTTTGAGTTGTTCAGTTCCAGCGGCTGACTGTCCTGATTGAGGGTTTCCCGCTTCCTTATCCTCCCTGTTTCGGCCCGAGCCTTAGATGGAAGACCATAAATAAAATTAAGACGTTTTTGAATTCACCAGTTACATACCACGCCAGACGAACTAATATCGTTACTTCGTGTTATGAAGGACAAGTATTTTGATACGACAATCACGGACAGTATGCCTAGCGAACGAAGACGGGTTAGAATAAGTCAAGTTAGACAATATATTTTATTATAAACGGTGCATATTACCTTTAACCAAAAGTGATCTGGTTTTAGTTCTTTCAACACTCACACAATGTGCTTGTCCTGAACGCGGATGCATCTAAATAGGCCCTTGGCCTTTCCGCTCTTTCACTATTATTTCACACCTGCATTACTCGAAACTGTTATGCCGGCCGAGCAGTCTCGAAGGTCCCGGCTGGGGCATGGGTGTGGATTTTAACAGCTTAAGGCGAATCGTGACGGGCCGAAGTCCAAAGTTACTAGACTGACCCATAACAAAATAAAGTTTAATTTTATTTTCGAAACTGTTATATTGTGCGTTTCAACACTTCTACACATGTTGAAAAGAATACATTTCTGTTATAGATTCTACATTTTTTTGGGTAGATAAAGTAAATTTTACCTTAGATGTAACCGCTTTCAAAACAAGCCGATAGTGTGTGTTAAAGGCAGAGCTGAATTTTATTTGTGGTCTTTAGGCATCTAAGGCTCGGGCCGGGATAGGGAGGCAAAGAAAACGAGTTGTTGAGGGAAAATGTTTGAAAAAACTCTGAAAAAGCTCCATTAGCATGGTGGACCGCTGGAATCGAACAACTAAAAAACGTATACCCCTCCCCTATTTAATGAACTAATAATGACACATGGCTTTTCGTAACAATTTTTGGATTATTGGCTGTCGCTGTGTGTGTATAGATGCGTCTGTGGTAATGCAAACTGTAAATGTATGTAGAAATGCAAACTGTTTTGATATGAACGAACTCATGTGATTCATGATAAATAGGCGAAAATAAATAAATATGAACCGGTTCGCCGCCTAACCGGTTAACTAACAAAGTGGAAACACACTGATGGCTCGACTACCTAATAGGCCTACCATGAGAACGTATTTATTTTCTTTAAAAAAAAAAAAAAAGGACCCAAGGTTTATAATTAACCATTAATTACACTAATATTTTTTTTTTCATCTTTTCTGGATAGTAATATTCAAGGAGACAAACTCAAGAAGATACTTTCACTTTTGACGTGTGTAGAATACTGTGTCCTCTACGCATATGATCCGAATGAATAAAGCAAAACTACTGACTTCTGTGTGTTCAAATGTACTTTTATAAAGTGTATAACGAACCTTAACGAAGCGCAAATTAAATTTACTCTATTACTGTAAAGAAGTCTAGTATACACAAGGGTTATAGAACTGGCGAGATCCAATTGTGTTCTCAATACCCAAATATAGGGTACTATATGCTCACAGAGTACAAGGGTGCTTTACCAACTAAACACCTTTTTTTTTTAAATATATTTATGTACTACTTAAGAAAATGTACCGTTGAATGTGAGTTTATTGGCAAAACTTATCTAATCTACAGCTGATATATTTCTTGTAAAGCGAGTATAGGTTTATATAATATGAAATATGTAGTAAACAATTATCATGTGAGCATAATAAATGATGTAATCATATCATGTTTCTATTCTATGAACACGGACATAAATTCATTTTGGGACGCGTGTGAAATTATCCTAACGTCTTCCATCCTAAAATTCCAAATAAAGTAGGCTCGTCCCCAGTACCTCTTTTAGAAATCACACAACACTACAAATATACAGAATTACGACAAAGGGCAGTGGTAATGACCAAACTGAGAAAAGCTTAGTTCTAGCTAACGGGCTTGTTTCAAAAAGATTGTCGATACATGCTAAAGAAAGGCCCAGTAGTGAAAGTGTATTTGAGTAGGTCTCCTGTCATATTACAAGTAGTATCCAGAAAATTAAAAAGAAATTTATAGTTAATTAACAGTTACTTACGGCCCTTGTATTTCCTTCATCATTCGTCCTCTTAAGGGGCATTTTATTATTCAATGTTTATACAAGATCATCTTCAAAGATCCTATAGTACCCTGCGGCCATCTTTTTTCGTTAACGAATGACGAACTCTCTCGCTTCCTACCTCACGCTCAAAACGAATTATAACATAACATTAAATATTCACTGAATTAATTTAGAAATTTGTACACAAAAATGGAACCTGAATGAGATGCTAAATCAAATTGCAAAAATATCAATAAATTAAAATAAATAGATCAAATTGTCGAAAGCAGAAGTGAATTCATGTGGAAATATAAATCAGTTAGTATAAATTAATCAAATAAATAGTTCAATCTCGTATTTACACTGTTTTACTTCTTCCACCAAGGGTTTATTCAAGTTTTCCGGTAGGCAGATTGGCACATGGCGAACTCCAAATTTCATCACTGGATCATAAATAGCTACCAGCGTACCTGCAACTGGTAGGACGATCTAAATTAATTTGTAAATAACTCGCCTTCATCTCTCGTTCAATTCATCATATAATTTTTGCGGCTGTATTAACGTGTAATATCTTTATTATGTAAAGTTCTTCACACTCCCTTGTAGGTCGACATTTTGTAGATGATAGTTGCGTTCGTCTGCTTAACACTACTTTTTTGATAAGGGCAACGCCCACTTCACCACTCAGAGATGAGAAGAGATACCTTCTTACTTGACCGATTGAGAAAAATAGTTCCCAGTTGTCGGGAAAAAATGCTTATTAGCCGATGAAAATATCACAAGGCAGAGAAACAAAATAGTATCCTAATAAAGTGAGAAACGGAAGAAAATTAGAATAAAACGGGAAGAAAAGCATTGATTAACATTTTCGCGCGTAAACTTATGAGACGTGATCGATGAATGGAAAGATATATTTATTAATCTGGACCTATTCTCATCTTAGGCTTATATCGAAGAAAAGATAGAAAACGTATCACTTCAGGATCTTCGAGAATATCCATACGCTTGAGCAGGTCAGAAGTGTTAATTTCTCAGCTGAGAAAACAATTGAAAAACTAGAAAATGAAAGGAAAATATGAACAGCGATAATATCCATAGATATACAAACAAGGTGAGATGGTAAGAATGAAACGCTCAACTGAACGAAGCGTTTCACCTTACCTCTTCAAAGTCGAAAGAATGACGTCCCCTAGTAAGCACAGTGATGGAGAAGTTTACTTTGTGTGAGCGAAACTCGAACCTGCGTCTTCTTCCCAATGCTTAATTGAAGTCAGCCGTCGTGATCACTGAACCACGGGGAATGGGTTCGAATATTATTAAATAGTATCAGTAATCTATGTTTACAAACTAAGGATGAACACACTAAACGTGTTTTTCAGTTTTCTGTCAAACTTTTTTTTTTATCTTTAAGTTTGTATCCAACTGTAATGTTTCCTACTATTAAAGGAAAGCAGAAAGCTCTGTTTGTTTTCTTGTATCTTTGTGTTCTTTGCCACTTGGAAATCTGACCTTCTGGGTTGAACGATCTGTGCAATTTAGTCATTGTCCTCAATGATCAGATACTTAAGAGGAAATCTTCTGATTCACATACTGAAGTTACGTATATACCACCTAAAGCGTGTGTTATTTGTATGTACAGATGTTGGACAAAATAATTGATACACTTGTGGAAGTCGGAACATTTTGTATTAATACGATGTTGGTCCACCTTTAGCACGCAATACAGCTTGAATTCTGGACAGAATAGATCAGTACATGTCCTGAATGGTGGTAAGTGCAATTTGAATCCATTTTTTCATGCAGCATAGCTTCCAGCTTAGGTAGAGACGAAGGAGTTGGAAATTGACACAGAACCGTGGTTTCCAAAACAGCCCACAGAGTCTCCATGATATTCAGGTCTGGGGACTGTGCAGGCCAGGGAAGATGTTGAACCTCATGAGCAAGCTCGTGAAACCACTCTTGAACAAGGCCGGCGGTATGAATGGGGGCATTATCACCCTGGAATACCGCGTGGAAATGTTTTCACCATTGAGTGGACCTGGCTACCGAAGAGTTCTCTATACACTGCTGCTGTGACCGAACCGTGTAATGTGACAAAAAGGGCTGCCGAATACCATGGTATAACACCCTAGACCATAATAGAGCCGCCACTATGTTTGACAGTCGAGCGGAGACAGTCCACATCGTATGCTTCAAAGGGTGTTCGCCAGACAAACGCGTCCAATGGTAGGGAAGAGGGTAAAGGGCTCGTCCGACCACACGACACGTCCTCCAACGTCCAGTTTTTGCACGTCGCATTTGAGCATTCTTGTACGTTATTAGAGGCTTGGGAATAGCAACACGCCGATGGATACCATTTATGCATTTCCCACCTGACTGTTTTGGATGACACTGAGGTGTTTAGGTGCAGATTGAGTTCTGTAGTCACTTTCTCGGCCGTTGTTTTCTTCTGCGATGGCACGATCCGCTTCAAGGCCCGGCGGTCCCTATCCTGCAGCTTCGTCTTTCGACCACTATTGTGCTTTGCCGACCCTGTTTTACCGTACACTGTGTATGCGATCTTGACTTTCGAGACCGTGTCTTGTGCCGCAACGTCGCTGTTTTGCTCACAGATGCTCCAGCTAGATGGGCACCCACGATTAGACAACTTCTTTGAATCTCTGTCAAGTCGGACATACTGGTCACTCACCACACCTGCACAACGTCCACAACCACAATAGACGGTTGATTTACGCAGTGCTCAGTGTTACCAAACACAGTTACAATATGTCCCACTTGTGACAAGTGTTTCCATAACTTTTTCCAATACCTGTATTGAACTTAAGAGCAAATGTGAACAACAATCCATATAAGTATTTCCCCACATGCACAACGTTAGGGGACTTCATTCAAAACTTGAACTTGAATATTTCCTTTGAAGAACAAGTTCCTTGATATCTGTAAAAAATATTCAATGTTTTTAAACTCATCCATTGTCAGATTCTAATGGAGTGTTTATTCCCGCCTAACAGTTTGCATCTTTTCTTTTAGGCATTCCTGAAGAACAATTCAACTCTATATTTCGGTTATATCAGCAGTCTGCGCACAGAGTTAAAGGAACAGAATATTCACCTTTGTTTGAGAACGGTTTGGAAATGGGAAGATTTTATTACGAGAAGCTCAAGAGACAAGCCGAAATAAGAAAAGAAGCAAACAGACTTCCAGACGTTTGTAAGAGTGCAGATCCTGGCCAACGGTTAACAAATAGTATACCAAATGCAGTGCTCCAAGGACTTTTACAAGCGCCTCCAAGATTCGATGGAAGTGCACATAAAACTTTTGTTGTTGTATCTAAAGCGGAGGGCGTGTTCCTTCAAGTTCAGAACAATGTCAATATACTAACTTCTTGTGAGGTGAGTAGTAGTTTTCGTGATCTAATTAAAATTTAGCGCGATAATGTATGTGTGGCACGGTCCTTTTATTATTAGTTACCTTTCATTATTTTACCAGTAGGTCAGCGCAATATAACAGTTATTTTTAAATATTTCGGAAAATTAAAAAAAAAATTCTTTATGCTGTTGCCTTTTCCACTCTCACATTTTAAACTTGACATTAAAGGTTTAGAAATTAGCTCCTTAAAATACTGGGAAATATATAAAATTGTTTGTTATCATATCCGTCCAACCTGTTATAATTGTGTAATAGTTTCGTGACACCACGCAGTTCCTTCGAAATTGACTTTTCCTGTATCATTGCCATTGTTAATAGTTTAATAAAATTATACTGAAAGTAGTGGTTTTCTAGAACAAAAAAGAAATAAGCGAAGCTTCTTCCCTCCTCTCCCGTTTTTGACAAGTGAATGCATATTTTGTTTTCAAATAAAACTAAAATCAATAATTCATAGGGATAAGAAACGGAAACGGCAACAAAACAGAGTGTCTACCACCCTGGAACACCTGGAAGACTCTGAGAACTTTATAAATGTGGAAAATTCAGGGAAATTATAATTTTTCAGGGCAGTTTATGAGGTGGACCTGTCCACAGTTGGCAAAACGGTTGTTGTGGGTTCGATTTCCACTGCTGGCCGGATTTTTTCAGTGACCCCTCTATTTAAAAAAAAAAAAAAAAAAAAACATTTTTTTTTTACTTGTGAAACACCAATAATGTACAAGATACTTGGACTGGGTGGTTGTGGGATTTAAAAAATGTCATTGCGTATTATTGACATGTTCCACTGTACTAAGAACTCAGGGAATTTGGGGGAAAATTATCATTGAAAACCCGGAAAACTCAGGGAATTTCAAGTCACAAATTACTAGACATCATGAAAACATTGCGAAATTGGTTCGAAATCAGCTAAGAACTCACTCATTCCACAACAAAAGAAGCTTTAAAAAAATACTAAAAATATGTCAGTTTGTCTATATATCCCGAAATCACACAAAACGTTAAAAGAAAAACGAAAATATAACTTAACTCCGTCGTTGTGCCCTCCAAAAGACATTGAGAAGTCATTTACCGAATACAAAGTGTATTATTCGGATCGCTGCATTCCTGGGGTATGGGGGGTATGAACTCAATTGCCAATGCAACAAGACCTATATTGGCATGACTAAGCCGAGCATAAGAATTAAAGAACACGAAACAGGTGCTAAAACTTGTAATTCTGTTTTTGGTTTGTCATGGCATTTATACAACGAAAAACGTAATATGGAATCATCACGCTTATTACACGAAGCCAAATCGTAAATTTACAGACCAGTTAAAGAAACCTGTTACATTATATTCAGGAAACCTTCTCTAAACACTAACAGAGGCAACTTAAATTATTGTTGGTTCATTTTCCTTGATTTCAATATTCAACAGTAAACTAGTATTTAGTTCAGTAGTACATACATAAATAAAAAATATTTAAATTTTCTTGTTAATGCCATTTATCTATAATTTTGAAAAAATAAAACATATACAATTCTGTGCAATAAGCAAACCGCAGAAATTTACTCATGGAAATAACACTTGTATTGGGACGTACATTGTTCTGATGAATAGTTGCCCCCCCCCCCTTTTTTTTTTTCTTTAACAAACTTGTTCTTTCGTTTCGGCGGAGTGGAGTGGAGGGGTTGATTCAGAAGGTTTGGATGATACCTTCCTGTTATCGTATGATTTGTTAGAAGGTACTCAATCAGCAGTCTCAGAAAATTGAAGCCGTCAGCAGCTCACCTGCTGACAAGACTGATTTTCTTGCCTTTTTGGTGACGAAGTACCACAATGCTTCCATTGCTTTGCCTGCTGCTTTGGCTCTGATGTGTAATGGAAGTGAACTCAAGTCTAGTCTATATTTGCAAATCGCGGGATAAGATCAGTTTTACTCCTCGGAAAACAATCGCATGAATTACTCCTGGAAAATTTGCACTCGGGTGTTCGTGCGATCAGTAGTCAATATAAGCGACACCCATCATACGGAAAGCGTTTTAGTATCTAAATCTTCTGTTACCTATGATCTAAGATATGTTCATTTGCAATTTCGGACGCCTTGAATAAATTTTGAATGCTTCCTTTAGTCCTTTCCATTTTCGAGCGTCCACTACGCGACTCATATACAGAGCTTGAACAGTCATGTTTAAATTCGATAGCCCATTTGTTCGCTTTCGCTCTGCGTGTTTCATTTCACTAACAAAATGTATCGGCGTAAGCATTACTGTATTTCACAAAGAACTTAATCACGAGACAGAATTTGAAATTGTCCATTTTAAAATTGACGTCTAACTAACTTTGTTTACTTAGCTGTATACAGCAAAACAATTCAACGTTCAACCGGAAATTTTGTTTTTGTTTATAGCATAGATGCTGCATTACGGGGCAAATATATTTTATTTACTACCGCCATTTCTATGACAAATCGCGAACTTTATAAATGCCTTCGTATTACTTATGTTCTGTTAATTATTATTTACAAATGTAAGTATTGTATCAGTTATCTTTAACCAATCTTGTTCTTTTAAAATTCTGAAGAAGCCGGCATGGGCCAACTTACATCGTGCCTGTATCCTTAGTCGTACATCGTGCCTGCACAAGAGTTCTGGGTCAATCCAAATCAAATCGACCAATGAGTGTCGCTGACAAAATTTATTTTTCTTTAACTATGTTTGTACTATATTCAAGAAGTTGAAAACAGGCATGTATTTTTTTGTAGCGGCCATTTTGTATAGGCGCGTCATCGTATTTTGCACTTTTCAGAGGTTTGCGTTAAAGCCTGTAACTTTTTGTTTTTAAAGTTATTAATTTCAAACAAAACTATATGAAAGAGAATGAAATGTACAACATTGTATGTTGTGCACGTTTAGACTTACTTTAAAAAAAAAAATTAAAAAATTGAGGTTTGAAACCTACAAATCTTAATTTTAATTAATTTTTTAAAATAAATAACTGGGACTCACCTTCAATTTTTTGTCTGGATAGAGGTTATATGGTATACAATTTCCCAAGCGAGTTTCATATTTGAGAACCTTATACTTGATTTTTTTATCGGTGTGTAAACGTTGCGATTTTTCTAAAAGCGGGTATTTTAACCATCAAATATCTCAGAAGGGACCCAATTGAAAAATCCCAAATTTGCACAAAATAGACTATAGTTGCGTAGTAACAAGTGGTTAAAATTTCATCTCTGAGACTTGATTAGTTTTTGAGTTATTAGTATTTTTTCATCACTGAGACTTAATGTCATAAAGCGCTATGAGGCGTTGATATAAAATTTCTAGCAAAGTCAAAACAACACGATAGTAATGTTCAATAAGGAAATTTTGATTAATTTATGAATCACAACTTGTACAAAAAAAAAAACTAAACCAAACTGTTATTTCCTTTCTTCCTAGAGCTCTGCTGTTAAGACATCAGTGCTGTAAACAGTTGACTGATTTCTGTACACAGTTTTTCACTGATATTGAAGCTGCGACCTGTAGCAGTTGTGAACTCTGTTGGTGTTAGTTTCCGTAGGACCTTACTGATTGGCACCCAAACTTTGTCATTCGTAGATATTTTAAAAGAGGTTCTTAGGCCATGGGGATGGAAAGATCGTTATTTTCTTGACTGGTGTCTTCAATTCTCCCAATCCACCATTTCTCGTCGTAAATGCAGGCTACTGTATCATTTTCAAATGACAACATACTGTGTTCTGGAAGTACTGAAATACTTCAGTCAGTAAATTCTTCTGATTGTGATTACTCACTCATAACATCTTATTTGTATTTGAGTTAGAGGTTAAAATCTATGATAAGACTTGGTATTGATAATTTGTTTACAAGTAGCAAATTTCTTCTCCAATTTTTTGCTGTTTGACTGCACTTCTTCTGATAAAATTTATGCCTGATATAATATAACCACAAAACCTGTGCATTTGTTCAGCTGTTAAAATTTGATTGTCATAGGGTCGCTGCAAGCTGGCCTCGGTCACCGCAATTTTGTCGTACCACCAATCCCATCACATGCAAAGAAATTCCACTCGACCTGAAGATCAAAATCAGAATTATGGTGACAAATGTTGCTTTATATATATATATATATATATATTGGTTACTGGCGCCATCTGATGATACTTTCTTAACTTCTTTAACAAAGTTTGTAAAAGCTATACAAACAAAAGTACAAAATTCAAATAACAGCTTTTTATTGTCGTTTTAATTTATAAAATCTAGAACAAGCTTGACACAAATCAATCGCGTATTTCACGTCATTGAAAAACTAATAGCTCAAAAACTAATTAAGTCTCAGTGATGAAATTTTAACCACTTGTTACTACACAACTATAGTCTATTTTGTGCAAATTTGGGATTTTTCAAGTGGGTCCCTTCTGAGATATTTGATGGTGAAAATACTCGCTTTTCGAAAAATCCCAATGTTGACAAACCGATAAAAAATCAAGTATATGGTTCTCAGATCTGAAACTCGTTTGGGAAGTTGTATACCATATAGCCTCTATCCAGACAATAAATTAAAGGTGAGTCCAGTTATTTCTTTAAAAAATTTAATTCAAACCTCAATATTCAAACTTTTTTTTCTCTCTCTCGAAGCTCTAAAGTAAGTCTAAACGTGCACAGAACATACAATGTTGTACATTTCATTCTCTTTCATATGGTTTATGTTTGAACAATATCTTTAATAACAGAGAAAGTTACAGCGTTTAACGTAAACATCTGAAAAGTGCAAAATACGCTGACGCGCCTATACAAAATGGCTACTACAAAAAAAACTAAACACCTACAAAATTAATGAATGCCTGTTTTCAACTCCTTGAATGCAGTACAAACTTAGGTAAAGAAATTAAAGAAAAATAAATTTTGTCAGTGACCTTTTAAAATTAAATTGGTCGATTTGATTTGGATTGACCCTTCTGTGGAAATCGGTAACGGCATTTCAAATACGATGTTCCTTCGTATTTTAATGGTCTCTCTGGGTAGTGTTCATTCACTATTGTGGAATTTCAGGGCGAGTTGTTAATGTATTCAAATTCAATGTATGAGATTACTCTAGTGTCTCATTCAGTAATCTAATCATTAATTTGGCTTGGTGTTGATGATAATGTTGATGGGTGTTCTGTCCGGAGGAGGAAGATCTTATCCGAAGTAGAAATGGCCAAATCCGGATCACGGAAGTTTCGTTAGTATCCTGTCCAATGGATTCGTGCGATTTCGGTCGCAGATTCAAAGACCCAGTATTCGGACTTCACTATTATGATGTATCTGAAACTGCGATGGTGAATTATGAAAGGCTGTGGCCAATATCTTCCCTTTCCTGGCCTGAGCGGAAAATGGCAAAAGGCCATAAATAAACAGGTCGCACAATTTAGTCAACTGTAGGTTCCGTTCTTACAAGTAAACTTGTCGATGCTTCAAACTGCTGTTTCGACAAAACTTGGTACAGGAATAAGATACATCAGGCAACCAGCAGAAAGCATGATTAAAAGTGCTTTGGTCCATAAAGATGGGCGCAGTGGCCAAAAGTTAGATTTATGAGAATAAGTACTTATAATGTGATCTAAGTCGGAAAACACACGTTTCTTTGTAAAATGCTTGAAACAATGGAAAAACAAACACGTGAATAGATACTGGGTGAATGCGCTATCCTTTAGAGGGTACGTTTGTCATGGCCGCCATGTTGAATCTTGCTTGATTTTTTGTTATGGGAAGGGGGAGGGGTCATGTAACATATCAGTCAGGGCTAGAATTTTACCAGAACCAAGTCAGTTTTCCCATAAATTTATTTCTGAGAGAGAATGAGATGTTACATGAGTATGCGTAGTTAATTGAAACGTCTGGAAATGATTTGCTCTTCTTGAAACAGTGCGAAACTGAGCACCTCTTTCTCATTTAAAAAAAAAATCGAGCAAGATTCAAGATGGCGGCCATGACAAACGTACCCTCTAAACGATAGCGCATTGACCCAGTATCTATTCACACGTATTTGTTTTCCGTTATTTCAAGCATTTTACAAAGAAACGTTGTGTTTTCCTACTTAGATCACACTATAAGTACTTATTCTTATGCATGAAACTTTTGGCCTCTGCGCCCGTCTTTATGGACGAAAGCACTTTTAATCATGCTTTCTGCTGGTTGCCTGATGTACTTTAGTCCTCTACCAAGTTTTTTCGAAAAGCAGTTTGAAGTATCGATAGGTTTACTTGTTAGAGAAGCTCAAAAGCTCGTGTAAAACGTTAATACTACTGTTGTTTGAACAAACATGTTCCTCGACATATAGTAGAAAGGTTTTACTTACTAAATTGAGTTTTTGAGCTGCATTGGTTCAATTCAAAAGTTTATTTATAAAGTTAAAATTCAAAGCCCTATTTTGCTGAATAACTAAATCAACTATTGAGTAATTCCATGTTTTGTGTCAAAACTAAAACACTAAAAGTGACAATCGTGTATTATATAAATACACGCAGATGATTGCAATGTATCAGTTAGTTGTAAACGCTCAGATAAGGATACATAGTCCTCAAGGCCTACGCCAAGTTCGCCATCATTGAGTCAACAATGACGTGTTGGATTGTTTTATTTGTTTATGACCTTTAGGCAACTATGACCGGAATAGGGGAGAGAAAGGAATCGTGGAAGGTAGTAGCTCAGGAGCTATTTTGGAGGTACCATCTCAGCAATTCCTCAGGATGGGCGGCCGCTGGGTTCGTTCCCAGAGCCTTCCGATTGCTAACCGACTGAGCTACAGTGACGTGTTGAAGTAATTGTCTGAGAGATACTGTGAAGGGGAGGGGCGTGCTTAACCGTACTCGAAAATGCTTTTTAACAACGTTTGCTTGTATTAATGTGATACATCTGTGACTAACGAGTGGTTAATACTGTGAGTGTTCTCGTGTGTAGCCAATTGATTAACGCTCTCACTTTTGGTGAGAGCGGACTGTTTTCAGTTGGGGTTCAGGATTTTTGGTGTTTACCCAGAACCTGAGGACGACTAGGGAGTTACTTAAACAAGAAAGTAACAAACTTCAGTCACGAAAATTAGAACAAATAGCAGTTTGTTTCCTTGCGCTGACTTCGTAACAACCATATTTAACACCAATTGAACGGGCCGACCAAAGTAGCCATATGGTCTAGACGTTAGGTAGGGGGTTCGAATCCCGCCTGGGGATGTTTGTGGATTTTAACAAGCATTACGCTCTTTTAATCGTGACGGGCCGAGGTCGAAGTTACTAAAGTGGCCCATACAAAATTAAGTTTCGATCAATTGAACGAATATTGTGCCAGTAGCCAAGACGCGATTTGATCAGTAGTAGCTGGAGTTTAGTGTAGTTGTAGTATTAACCTCTTTGCTTAACATTCTTCAGTACGTTAACTGTGTTGTACTTGAAAAAAAACAAAAAAACATTATTACTCAGAATGAAATTTAAATTTGTTACCTACTGGACGTTTAGTATTTTATATCCACCTATATTTTCTAATGGAATAAACGTGTAGGATAAGGTTTAATTATTTTATTTCTTGTATTTTTGCAGAATAAATTACCAGAACTAGTTGTCCAAGCACGAATGCCTGATGTAATTGTTCCAGTGAAGGAGAACACACGAAAGAATGATGTAATAATAGTGGAGAAGTCGTCTACGTTTGTTGCTTCAAAAGAAAATACTCCCAAAGTAGTAGATTCGATAGGTAATAATACATTTGCTTTTGCTTTACAGTTCCTTTGTGATGAATTATTAAAAGTGATAAACAGTTAATTATCTCCATTTTGGAGGGAGAATAGTAATGTAACAAAAAACACCTCCAAGATAGAAATAACTTTTCCTATACGAAAATAATATATATATAAATCATAAATCATAGCCATATTCAATCCACTAGTGGATGAGGCCTCTCCCCGAAGGGAGGAGTTGGTCTACTACTCCCACGCTCACCAGACGGGTTGGGAGAGGAGAGCTGAAGCTCTCACTGTGATCGCCACTGTCTTTTATTCACAGCAGCTCCCCAATTGTCCTCACGATGCTGGGTCAACACCGAAATTTTTGAGCCCCCACCGGGAATCGAACCCGGGACCGCTCGTACTGAAGTCGAGCGCGCTACCGACTAGGCTACGCAGGAGCTCAATATATATATATATATATATATAGAGTGTTTCAGGACCTCTGGTACAAACTTCGGGATGTGAATTCTGATATCAAAAGAAGAAAAACAGTTCATATCAATACGCGCCCTATCATTCGTAGTTTCGGCGCCTAAAAACGTCCAAAACTGTATTTCAAGGCGATTTATTTCGAAAACTAATAGCCGTAGAGATTGTGGTCCATCGTTTTGTCAAAGAAATCGGACCTGCTCGATCGGAAAATGTGCATGTCAGAAGTGATGGGAAAGTGCGTGAGGGATTCCCCAAGAATTGAACAGGGAAATTGGGTCGATCAGAGCATGTAGAGAACGACTTAATACCAGAGAACAATACTACCATGATTGCAAGTCAATGCCTCACGCAGGTGCAAGATGGGGAAGGAATAAAGAATGTTGTGCATGGTTGCATAATAGCAGAATGTATTTAAAGGCGATTTATTTCGAACAGTAATAGCTGTAGAGCTTGCGGCCCATCGTTACGTCAAAGAAATCAGACTTGGCTCGTTCAGAAAATGCACATTCAGAAGTGATGGGAAAATGTGCGAGGGATTCCCGAGTGAAATTATGCAACCATGCAAAACATTCTTTATTTCTTCCCCATCTTGCATCTGTTTGAGGTATCACTTGGAAGTCATCGTCTATACTCTGTTCGACCCCCATTCGTCGTGCAATTCATGGGGAATTCTCCACTCCAATCGGGAAATCCCTCGCGCACTTTCCCGTCACTGCTGACATGTGTATTTTCTGAACGAGAAGGTCCGATTTCTTTGACGAAACGACGAGCCGCCAACTCTACAGCTATTAGTATTCGAAATAAACTGCCTTGAAATAGTATTGGACATCTTTGGGGCCCTCTAGCGCCGAAACTACACATGATAGGGCGCGTGTTCATATGAACTTTTTTTCTTGTTTTGACATGAGGATTCATCTCCCGAAGTTTGTACCAGAGGTCCTGAAACTATCTCTCTCTCTCTCTCTCTCTCTCTCTCTATATATATATATATATATATATATATATGGCCTAAATCTGATATTATTATAGGAAGTAAAAGTAAAATGTTGGTTAATCTCATTTCGTCTTAATTCCAAGACCCCGAAGAAATAATTTGCTTGCTTGAAGGCAACATTTCGAATACACAATACCGTAATGGTACAGTGACAAGGGTAATTGAAATCAAGTTGGGACACTGTTATGCGTTAATATCTTCTTGAGTTATTATTTAATCTCCTCTTCACGTACATCTATACCCGCAATATTACAGTACATTAAATTTGATTTAGATGCAAAATAATAGCTCGAATAATTCATCCTCTAAATTATGACAAAAGTAACGTATGTTACATACTTCTTCGTAAACAGCACAAAATTTCAATTTTTAGCGTGATTTAAAGTTTACTGAAGTACTAAAATATTTAGGTACGAATTGAAATGGCGCATGCCGGAATAGGGTACGGGAAATGAGTCTTCCAGTGTCTAAGTTCAAGGTACTATCCCGGCATTTGCGTGCAGTGACTGAGGAAAATTCTCTCAAGATCAACGGCCTCTGGTATCAAACCCAGGACCTCCTGAATACAAACCAATGCTCTTCTAACTGAGCTACGGTCGCCTGGTCTATTTAAAAACGAGTACCTTTCAAGTTCTGTAAAACACTTGTAAACTACAAAAAAAGTTCCAATTTATTGAAGCGATACGAAAATAGTGAATAATGGCCACTTTATAAACTGAGTGTAGCGTGTAAATACGTTCCATAATTTTGATAAAAGTTAATCTATTGAATTAAAAATACGATCATTCAAAAATTTCCGTGATGCGTATCCAGCCTCACTCATATCCCTGGTACACAGACTATTCTAAAATTATCATCTAGATGGTTGATTGCTAACAAGTTACAGCCGAATACAAAATTTGTTGTTCTTCAAACCCACCTTCCTTTTTATAGGAAGGACGTAGGGCTTGATTAGAAACAAATGGATGTGAAACATTAGAGAATCAGAAAAGAAAATGCGTGGTAACTCTGCCTTTAAGTGTTTTTCATTGTTGTGTAACACATTGCTTGCGTAAGGGTGTATGTGCATTAATAGAATACACGGAGGATATTAGAAGACTGTTCAACCGCGCAGACATGAATTTTTCAGATGGCAGGTAGAGGAAAAAGAAAGCGTAACGAAACAGACATTACTATCTACTTTCTTTCATGAACATTACTTGTACAAACAACGCGTATCGAGAGAAGCTTCCAAAACTCTAGAATATAGTATTGCTAATTTGTGTAATCCAAAAGGCCTTAAATAAAATTCAAATTCGATTTGTCTAATGTCTTCATAAATTGTTGTTTATATGAGAGATAACAAAACCAAGGCTTCTTCCTGTCACGTTTACTATCTTCATGAGTATGAAGTTCAACTATATTAGTACTTGAAAAGTTAAGTAATTGCTTTACATTTGAATTTGTTTATGACCTTTAAGTAACTCTCCCGGGATAAGGTTGCGTAGAGGATGTTGGAAGGTAGTCGGTCAGGGCCTATTTTTGGAGATACCATCCTGGCATTTGCCTGGTATGACTGAGGGAAAATCTCAGTCAGGATGGATGGCCGCTGAGATCATTCCCATGACCTTCCGATTGCTAGCTGTACCAATCGAAGCGCGCATTGTTGTTGTGACGAAGGCACAACTTTACCGAACGCTTCACGTACACTAATTCACAGAAATATTCGATAAATGTGTGCCTTCCAAATCTAATAACAAAACAAAACGAGCAAGACAAAGTTCATTTGAAAAATCACTTTTGGCCTCTGTTGTAGCCTATTCCACTTGTCATTTTGTTTTTACTGGTCCTTATGAAATATTGTAGTAGAAAATTTGTTATTGTATTCGAAGTATGCTTATTTTGTCCTTTTTTTTCCCCTCCAGTTACTCCTAGGAGGAAGCTATCAACCATTGAGAGGTATTTAGTAACACCACCAACAGCAAAATCCAAACTTCCAGAAGTGAAGTCACCACGGAAAAAACTTTGTGTGATCGATGATAATAAACCAAAGGTTCCAAGTGAAAAACCAAATGCGTTTGCAATCATGATGAAGCGAAGTAAGGAGATGAATGAAGAGAGGAAATTGAAGAGAAAAGCTTTGTTTTAAATCGGCTACTTCGAAATGAATTTTTTTTTCGTGGCTATGAAATCGCAAGTTAATACTTTTCTTTCTAACGGTAGTAACGTTATAGAGTGAACTGCACATTTCAAATCGACATTTACGATCATAACGTTTTCGTTGTGATGATGTTTTTTATTAAATAAATAAATTTATAAAATCAAAACAAAGAAAAAGAAAAGAAGAGAGAACGAGCGAGCTGTGGAAGTTAGTGAGATTGTCATGATGTCAAATGGATTCAAGCATAATAATAGCGTGTAACATATACGTGTCTCTTGCCTTGAACTATAGAATAAGTATTTTTATATTATATACTCAAGTGTCCTGTAATGTGAGAATGTGTAGTGTTCTGTACTGATCGTACCATACGATCCATACCATAAGAGTAACTTCACCGAAATGGAATGTTTTGCATGTATGTTTACTAACAGGATCAAACAAAATGTTGAGATGTTACGACGCCTGCGAAGAACTGTGAGAGTATTTATCTGTTTTATACGAAGGCATGGTTGCCTATAAGCATTTGAATTTGACAGCTGAAAATAAAAGGTATTGCTAATAGATTCCATGTCAAAGTGCTATAGTTTCCAAAATTGCTGCTTTGTCTGATTCATGTTCTCTGTTTAGATCTGTTGATAGCATAGCGCGAGCTATTGCTAACAATGCGGGACCTAATTCCTGCTTTGTCCGTCTGTCCGTGTCAAGAAAAATATACCATGAGCACGTATATTGCCTCGGATAACAAAAGTAACGTCGTAGGAAACAAAAGTACCAGGTCATTACCAGAGTTAATTGTTAATAGCTTTAGGTCCCCATCAAGGACCTCTCGGAGCCTTGGCGATTGTTCGAATGTCGCGGGAGTAGCTGGGGAAAAAAGAAAGTAGTAGTAGATGGGTAGTGTTGCCAGTGCGTTTTTGCATGCGATAGGGAAACTTCTGAACAACTAGACTTAAGAACGCCTGGCAACACTCGGCTGAAAAATAAAAGCACATTATTTACATACACAAATGACTTGCGTTCTCTAGAATACGAACGCCTTTCAGAACGCGGCAGCAGAATATGAGGCAGTAGTTGCATAAAAGAACCCATTTGCTTTCATTGCTTTAAAGAACGCGCTTTTTGTGCTGCCCTCAGGTCGCGTGAGAGAAACGCCGTGCATAAAAGGAACATAAATCATGTCAGTAGAAAGTGCTACTACGATGCGATCCGTACGATATTTGTTCCCAAAGTACGTTGCTGTTTATTACGGCAAAAGCACAAGACTAGATTTTTGGCAGAGCATCGTTTGCCTCGTTTAGTATGGTATATAAGTCCAGGGGACGTCTGTCGCACGTACAAAGAAAAAAAAAGTTTGCTCAAAATAATATATAAAACACTAGGACATTTCCCATATTGTACTTTTTTTTAAATAACTTAAGTTTTCTGTTTTTTTAAATTTTAGGTAACAATAGGACAGCTCCGTTATATATATATATATATATATATATATATATATATATATATATATATATATTTATTTTGTTCCATGAAAAGAGTCTACCAATAAGTTCTTTTTACCATCCCCCAGAGGGCAGGATGTTAGAAAACAACAGAATCATCTAGCGTTAGTTATGAGAACTCGCTAAACATTTGCAGACAAAATTATTTTTCGTTAAAAATTCTTATACAAAGAAATATTCAGGATGTATCTTAATATGTGAGAGAAACTTTACGAAGAAAATAAATTCATATGAACATGAGTCCTATTACGCTTCGTTTTCGAGATACAGGGTTTCCTGACATTAATACTTCACGTTAAAGAAAAAAAAAATGAGGTATGAAAGGAAAATGTTGTTTATGGGAATAGATTTGTGTAACTATGGTGCATATTGGGAGGGAAAATTTCACGTTTTCGGATTGTCAATGTTGCCAACCTTCTGTAAAGGTCATTTTTACAAATGGACGGAACGTCAGTTCATTGCATATTTAGTATTCCCAAGTGACGATAAAAAATAGCAGTTAAAGCAGATTGCAGTGTTGCCAACTGAGTATATACGAGGTAACATATTAATTTGCACAAAATATCGAAAACTGGGCATTGTCACGGACATGAGTAATGAACATTTGCTTAATTTCGTGAAATGTATAGTTACACGAACTCCTCCTCACATTCTTTCACTTATCCTATTCCGGCCTGAATCATAGCTGCCTAAAGGACTCATATCGCGCAAATCTTTTATCATTTTACTTCCGAACCTCGTTTCTTATCCTCAAGTTGGCAACACTGAACTCCTTACTTGACAATGCCATGTTCATCATCACTCGGGAATACCAACTATGCAATAAGCTGCAACTCGACAACGAAGCCTTCGGAACAGGACCCATGTTCATATGAACTTAAGACTTGTTTTGGTGTTAGGAATTCGTCGGTGAAGTTGTCCCACATATTAAAATACACCCAGTATATCAATTTTGGTATTTTAAAAGCACAAAATCAAAATAGTAATTTTGGAAACACAGACCTTCGGCTACATTTTGAAACGCTAAAAACTTTAGCACCAACGTCTTTTATTTTCAGGCTGCTAGTAATATTAATCTTAAATACAGTGGACTCTTTCTAATTCGAACTCCAAGGGGATACGAAAAAAAAAAATCGAATTAACAAAACTTGCATTATTAAACAAAATTATTAAAACAAAACTACTTACTATTGTATAAACAAAAAAATAATCAATTTGCAGTGGATCTTACGTTAAAAACTTACGTACTTTGTGCGTGGTCGTATTGTTCAAGCAAAAATTAATTCCTACAATAATAATTAAGTTACCAGAAGTGGAAAACGCATTTAAATAATAACAATGTACTGTATAAACTCACAAAAAGATCACATAAGCCCTACACGTGTAACATTAGCTACTTATTCTCACTTAAAAGACGTTCATGGTTCCTGTTTGCTTTGGTTTGTTTATTAGACGGTTAACAAAATCTTCAGTTTTATTTGAATGGGTGAGATTAAGAAGGAAAAAAATTCCGTCCGACATTAGTTGGGAAACTAAAAAAAAAACTGTTTTGCGGTTAAACTAATGGTGAAAACGAGAAACTTTTATAATTAAACAATGTTCTTTGGTCTTTTCGCATAACTTTAATTATAGGTTGTGACCAATACTTGAATCGCACAATTGTTCTCTTTCTGGTTTCCCAAACCTAACCTCAAATGGATCTTTTCCTTCTTAAGTCTCACCCATTCATGTATTCCGTGAACTTAAATGCAGTTAAGAAGACTTGCATTTTTTTTTCTTCCTTACAAATCATTGGCTAGGAGAGGCGGGGGTTTAAGGACGTACAATCCCACGCACACAAAAGTGGGTGACAATCTCACGCTACTGAGGAGAGGACGACTGTCTGGATAGCTATAAATTGTATTCTTCTGTTTCCTATCTGACAATCAGTAAAAATTCTTGAGAGTAAAAGTTTCAAACATTGGAATTCAGAAAAATTTCTTCGCTTTCAGAGTTAATGAAATCCTGCCTTCGAATTATCTTCGAATTACATATGAATTTTTAACATTAGTTTCAATAGAAATTTCAAGGCAGTAAACTTTTTGTTCAAATTACAAAGAGTCCACTGTAATAATAGTAATATTCTAAACTTCTGTTCTCGCCAGAGCTGACAGATACTGGTATTCTAGTTAAAGAACTAAGTATTTAAATTAAAGAAATATGAGACATTACTTTAGTATTAAATTCCAGTTGAACGTTGCTGTGTCGCCTTACAGAAAGCGTCAACTAACACGTAATGTTTCACCAACCTGAGAAAGAGTTAATTTTTGAAATGAGTACTGGTATTGAAATTTTACAACGATGTGTTTTCATACTCAAGTTGGAAACCTCGTCAGACAGTAGTGTGGTAAAATTCGCCTGCGTATCTTCAAATAATGATGAATCAAGAAAGCAGTTTGAGTAATGCTGAGCGCTTCGACTTCCCAATTTGACGACCACGGTACAAGCTTTTTCAGTTTACAACTTTTCACAGATATTTTCGTCCGTACTTTTAGAATTAAGAAAATAAATCAAGCCATTAAATTTTATATTGTAATATGTGCGTGTTAATAGTTTTCATTTGTTTAGAATGATACGATTGCTTGTTCTATTTTTTAATGCCTCATGAGCGAAAGTGTCACATTTCTCGGATTCAAACTTACAACACGACATCTTCAATATATTGAAATTTTCCTCTCAAATGCAGTTCAAGAGCGGTTACAGACTGATGTATTGACCAATTATAGCTTGCCTTAAATCACACTCCCCGTGTCAGAATATTACGAGGAAATGTATTGAGAGTATCTCTACACTAGTGTAAACCACTGCTGTCATCCTATCTAAATCAGTAATCATGTGAATTACATTTAACTAAATCATCAAGACGTTGGACAGCAGAAATAACTGTTCAAACTGAACTCTTGCAGCACCAGTCAGTCGTTTGTGAAAACCGTCTGTTGTAAAACGTACTAGACTGTTAAGTAGATAAAAATGGCCCATATGTTAACCAAAACATACTCACTATATTTCATTTGATCCAGTCAGTCCCATAATAGGGTATAATATAAGAGTAAAAAAAAAAAAGAAACGTTAAAGCTACAGTCGGTAGGAAGGTTAAAGTGAAAACAGTCCAAGCCGAAATAGACCTAATTTCATGTCGATACTACATGACAAATTTCTACGGAAATAGGCAATTTCAAGCCATTAAGAGATCCCCTAATAATCAGTGCTGTAATTGTATTAGCATAAAACTGATCCGTGTGTTCAGTTTCTTCCTATATGCTTTGGCAATCCTGTAATTTCAGTTTGTTTCTTAATGATGCACTTTTGTTCTTAAGCTCAGTTATAGATATGCATTTTGGTCTACACAATATATTCTTTGCCACATGTACAAGTTGCTTTTCAGATAACCGGAGATTTCCAATTTTAGAACATTCTGTTGTAATGTGTATAAAGGTTTGCCAAGTTTTTGTATCATCAGTGTAAAAGTAGTTTGCTTGATTTTTTTTTCTTTTTTTTTTTCATAATATAAAGTGGTAATCTAACCCACTTTTCTGGTTGTTTTCTGACATGTATTGGTTTAGTTGTAGAACAGCGAATGCCATGCAATCAGCCTTGCTTCAGCTTCAATCCCGCCTCGATTCTCTCTTAACCTTGCTATGACGTCTACGGATGGCGCTTTTAATGTTAAGTTTTATCTTCTCACTCTTTACATTGGTTGAAGCTTGATTTGATCGATTGAAATATAGTGGCCACGGTTTTTTTTATAAACTTTTCTAGGTAGGCCTTTGCCATTTGAAAATTCTAAATGGTGACACGTGGTGGACAAGTAAAATTAATAATCTAATATTGGAAAGAAAAATCAAGAGCAACCGTGGAAAAAAATACACATCCATGGGGATTTGAGGCTCGCTAAATTGGAAAGCTCACCCGGTAACCATTATTCCAACCGCTCTGTGGTAAGAAACTTATTAGTGAGAGTACTTGAAGTTACGTAGAATTTGGTTTCTAAACTGGAAGAGCTCTACTGTTTCCCAGATGGGTTTCTGTTGTTGAAGGTTCTTCGTGTGAATTTTATGACTAATATTGCTCCAAGTTTTCTTTGACTTCAGTCGTTTACTATCAATAATTAAACAGTATTACCTGTCACCCTAAGAGAGACATTGCGTGTGATAATATCGTTGGAGCCTTCTTAATAGATAAAATAGCGTTTATTTTAGTAATGTTATACTAACGACTCAGATAAAATACATGACATTAAGAATAAGATAATGCTCAGATATTTCTTTGAAACATAATTTCACTTACAGAATCTTATATTCTCTTTTTATGTCAAGAGAACTTAATGCATATCGAAACCCAAGAAATTTGCCACTGCATGTACTTAAAGTGAACACATTGAAGCTTTTGCTGTTCACGATTTCCACTGCCACATAGTGGTTATCTTATCTTTTCTTAGTTTTCGTTATTATTATTGATTTATACTTCGAATTGTTTGCAGGCTTTTGCTTTTAGGAATGCCATTTTATATGTGCCATAAGATATTCACATATTCTGAAACTTGCGGGACTTACAAAGTATGATTGTCAGCCATTTTCTGTAAATCACAGTTTCTAATATGAAAACTGTACAACACAGTGTGTATTGTAAAGTTAATTATGTATCTATTATCAATCTGTAATGAAGTAACCTGTATGTCTTTCGAGTTAAAGCCTAAAAAATGTGTTTTATGTACGTATTTTACTGAAATAAATTTTTTTATTTAAATATGTACTTTTTTCATCTCAAAAACGTGCATAATTAAGGCCATTACGATTCATTCGCATCATCTTGTATTTTTTTTCTTCCTTTTCGTGGTACGTTGAATTGAAATGTATTTGTGGACTTTAGGCATCTAAGGCTCATGCCGGGATAGGGAATGAAAAAGGATTAGGGAAGGTGTCGGTCAGGGCTTGTTCAAGGTGCCATCCCGACATTTGCCTGGTGTGACAGGAAACACCTCAGTCAGGATGGTCGGTCGCTGAGATCGAACCCACAACCTCCCGAAAGCTTTCGTGTTACGTACCTATTTATTATCTGAAGTAGAACCTATTTATTAAACCTGCAAAACCAATCAAATGAATTTGAATTCCAAGTGAAAATTCGAAATATTCTGTATTAATGAATATTCTATTGATAATGCCGGTTTACTGAGTACTAAGTGCTGCATTTATGGTTATATAAACAACGCTAGTAATCTCTACAATTGAGGGAGGCCTACAATATGGTGTCTATTAAATGTTAGTTTTCAAATTCCAGAGCTTTTTTTTTTTTTTTTTTTTTGAGTCATTAATTTATAATATTTTTCTTCCAGTAAACAAAAACAAAATTTGATTAATGAAGTATATACTATTTCTTTTTTCAGTACTGCCACTGGTCCCTGAAAATACCTAAAAGTCCCTTTTATATTTTAAGGTTTCTTAGTCTCTTTTCTGCCAATAAAAACCACTAAAAGCTACTTTTTTTTTTCTTTAAATGACTCAAGCCCAATGAGGATAAACTTCGACAGTCTTTGCATCTTGTTCCAATTCAGGTGGTTATACTTACTTACTTTTACGGAACCCGCAAGTTCATCGCCACAGTAACAAACGTTCTCCATAGGATTATATCCTGAGCAAGCTGGATTTCGTTGATATAAAACTTTTTGATCCTAGCTTTGTTTTGATTTCCAGTTCATTTTTTATTCAGGCTTTCTGACTGTGCAACTTTCATGGCAAGGAGAAATGTTTTACACTTGCATTTTTGCAGTAATTTTCTATTAGGATTCAGTTTTATTTTCAGGTGTTTGTGTAATACTTTCCCTACTTTTAACATAAATATTTACTATTCTAAAGAATTTTTGTAAAAGGTTTGTTCTGCGTGGTCGATTCTCGTTAACTACGCGAACATTGAATCGGCAATGAATAGGCACGTGGGTTTGAAGCCCGCAGCTGACTATCCTGACAGGTTTTCCAGGATTTACTTCAGTTTCATCAGGTGAATCCCAGGATGGCATCTTAAGTAAGGACCTGGCCTCTACCTTCCTTGTTATCTACCCTACCCTTTCCCAGCCTCAACCAAATATGCTTAAAGAGAATAAATAAAATTCATTAAGGTTGTGGTGTAAGGGCAGTGGATTTGATTGAAGTAGAATGCATATCTCGCCAGGAAAAAATAATCATGCTAGGAATGGATGAACCAGACGTAAGAAAGGCAGCTAGTCTTATGAACAATGAGCTATTGGAAGGAGAAAAAATACACTGGACATTGGGACATGTAATATTCACACCACCCGCAATGTATATGGAAATGTAATTGTTGAACTTGCTTCCTCTAAATTCATTTTGTTTTTGTTTTAATTTCCTTCAATGTAGGAAGTTTTTGAAGAAAGAGAGAATTATTTTAGAAGTACCATATCATGGTTTTTGAAGTATGTTCCGTGTAGATGAATTTCGATGGAGAATGCAGCTAGGAAGATTTTCTAGAACGGTGCCAACTTTAGTTGATTATTTAAACGTTGATTGCTCAGCGGAAAAGTTCAATGATGGACTAAGTTAAATATCAGAAAATTGCTAAACTCTTAAGACCAACTATCAAAGCTGAAATCATGTTTGTTAACTCAGTGCAAAACTTCTTACAAGTTTACCGGAGCATTTCAGGAAGATGAGCCTTGTGTTCACGTCTTGTACGATGAAATAAATTGTCTTTTCAGAACTTTGCTAGGAAAAGATTTGTAAAAATGTTTCAAGATATATAGCAGAGCATGATTTTGAAGAAAGCAATGTCTTGCCTGCGAGTAGTTTGTTCTTGAGAGAAGATGTAAGTTCACAATTGAAGAAAACATCCTGAAGAAGGAATACAAGTGTTCATGAGAGATGTTGGAAATCATTACTTGGCTGCTGCTAAACAATATTACAAAATCGTTTCTGAAACCACTTCTGAAATCGTTTCATTGTCTTCAACCACAATAAATTAAATCAGAAGAGAGTGGTTTTGATATGATAGAAATAAGCAAGGCCCTTCCAGTGAATGTTGATACTGATAGACTTTATAATGAATGGAAGATACTTCAAGTGGAGGTATGTGGACCGGTTCATTTCGAAATGCGAATTGATAGTTTCTGGCAGCATCTAAATTGGAAGTACTCCCTAACAAACAAAAGTTCCCCGCAGTATTTTCATGGAGTTTACATTCCCCTAATTGTGAGTCAAAATATTAATGTCATTTTGAAATCCTAAATTATAGTAGGTCCTAATCATCACTGAACATATTTTTGCTCATTGGGGAGAAGGGTGGACATCGCCTTACAAGTAGAAAAACTTTTTCCTCTCACATACACACGACTCACCACAAATATTTTCTTCCTGTGAGTCCCATTTCTGTTCTTATTCTGGTCCTTTAAACTCCTAAAGTATCCTAATTTTCACTCTCAGTAATGGAAACGTAGTCAGGAAAGTGGAATACAGTATAGTAATCGCAGTCGGAGAAAGTGGGATAGAGTATAAAAAACACACCCCGAAAAAAAATGTAGGATGTAGTATAGTAGGAAACGCAAAGGGAGTAGGTTGCAGAGTGAACCACAAAAAGAAAAGTGGGAGTCAGTATAGAAAACGCTTTAAAAAGTTAATGGGAAAGGGTGAAGAGGAAGTGTGGGTGTAGACGTAGAGTTAAGTGACTTATAGTGTATATTGTCAAATTTCATATATTTATTATTTCCTTTTTTCATGAGTTATTGCTTTTCCTTCTTTTAGTTGTTTTGAATTTCACTTTCAGTTAATTGACTCCTCTACTTCCCGTCCCGGCTTCACTTGACTTTTTGCACCATAGGTGTACATTTGGACACGACCTCGCTTAACCTTGAACTCGCGACATGACTTCGACCTCGCTCAACCTCGAACTCGCGACATGACTTCGACCTCGCTCAACCTCGAACTCGCGACATGACTTCGACCTCGAACTCGCGATCTCACTTCGACCTCGACCTCGAACTCGCGATCTCACTTCGACCTCGACCTCGCGAACTCACTTCGACCTTGACCTCGCTCAACCTCGACCTCACTTCGACCTTGACCTCGCTCAACCTCAAGGTTTGAGGTCGAGGTCAAATGAGGCCGAGGTTGAACCTCGCAAAATTGAACAATGAAATGAACACCTACTGTGTAAGACATGTCTATGGAACATTTCGGATAGGTGAATAACGAACAAATAAGTTCCGAGCGCGGTGGCTAAACGGTATAGCGCTCACCTCTGGTGCTGGGGATTGTCGGTTGATCCCGGCTCATGCCTTGTCTGCTTTGTGGATGACAAATCCTGTCTGGGTGCGTTTTCTCGGTGTGCTCCCGTTTCTTCCCACTTTCTTCATTCCACCAATCCTTTACATCATCATCCATCCGTCCTGAGCCAAATTAAATTCAATTCAACAAATAAATAAATATTCGGTCTATTTCAAAATAAATAGATTCTTCATTAAAATTACTACTTTAGTCAGACAAGGGCCATCAGGGATAGTGAATTCTCTCGGAATTCGTAGTTGTTCATTTTAAAGTGAAGTTACGTATCTTGAAAAATGATTTTTATATTATGTGTGCGAATTTAGGTGTGTGAGTGGGATTATTTCCCTGTAACAATTAAGCATTCCCGCTGGTCAGTGTTTTACATCCCTGCTGCGGATAACATTCTACCGTTGAATCTTAATAGTCGAAATGAAGTTTGAAAATTGGAACAGCACTTCTTTGTTTGTCCAAACTTGATTTTTTAAGCTACAGCTGTTTATGAAACCGAAGGCAAGTTTCACTTCTCTCGCAGTCCTTCTTTTTTAAGAATCACAAAGCACTTCCTTTTAATTTAAAAAGATGAAGCACACAGCACTTCAGTGATAGTATACAGAAAAATACATATGGAAAGAAATTATTTTTCATATTCTTGATATCATAAGATTTACAGTGCTGCTACGACTTCCGAGCACCACAAGTTCTGCAGCTGATAGCATTAGCATCCTGTCCACCTTCGGTAGCATTACAATTCTTGCATTCTTGTGTTTTGAAAAATTATCTATTCATCTGAAGAAAAAAAAAAAAGCATCCTTTTTGCCAGAGGCAATATAAGACAAACTGGGGGGACTCGGAGGGAAGTATCGCCAATTCTTTACATTCTTTGGAAAAGAAGAAACGAATCTGTGTGCACCACGATGGCGTGAACCAAATTAATAATATCTAGTTTTACCTCAGTAAATAAATGTTTAAACTCAGGACAATTTGAGGAGGAATCACGAATCAATGTCTCTAATTGAAAATTTCGTGTCACGACACGAGAGAGTCATTAACTGTCATATTTTAAAGATAAATTTAACTTTTAAGGCAAAAATTCATGTGGAAAAAACTAGTTTTGAATTTGATTTGACTTGAGTAGCTAAACTTCTGGTTTATAGTTAGATCTATTTTCTAATGAATTGTAGCTCATTGATTCACTGTAGCGAGAGTTGTATACACTACTCAGGTGATTTAAGCTGGAATACTATTAAGTATGAACTGTGAAACACCAGAGAAAAAATGTACTGCATAGAAATATAATTCGTATCGTGACGGGCGTAAGCCGTAGTGCTGTTACCGCCCATAAACTCATTTTATTTATCGAAATATAAGTAAAAGAAAATGTAAAATTTCCTTAATAAATAAGGTCACTTCACAAAGTGTTGATCAAAACACGTGTCTGGATCAATGAAATAATCAGACAAACTTTGGTTATTGTGAAGTGACGGGTTGTATGAATATACTTATTTCCTTATTCAACTTACATAATAGCTTGAACAGGCATATATGGTTAACCCCGTTACAAGTCGGCGGAAAGATGTAACTTGGCAAGCACTCTTCTGGGAAAATGAGAAAAGAAACTACGACCTTAAATTAGGAACCATCCCGGCATTTGCCTGTGTGACTAAAGGAAGAACCCTAGAGAAACCACACTCAAAATGGGCTTTCTTGCCTTTTACTACTTGAGTCGCCCACTGACGTGACTTCAGTTTTTTGGTACAAATGTTCGGAGGGATTCCTGATCACACTGGGCGACTTGTTCGCGCGACTGAGTCACAGTTCATTTTTGTTTCCCTGAGCCAGTTTGATAAAAGCTTTCCAACGACACCCCACGCACCTCTCTGCCCTTGTAGTTCCTGAGATTTGATTTCTGTACATGGACGGTCCCTTTAGCTATAGCTTCGCTATTAAGGGACCTCCTTAATTAATAAATTTATAAAGTTACTTTACGTTTTTTTTCTCCTGGAGTAGCACCTAGAGATCGTCATTTGAATCACGGCCTTGTAGCTTAGTGGTAAAGCGTTGGCGAGCATTCGGGAGGACATGGGTTCAATCCCAGCGGCAGACCATCCCGACTGATGTTTTCCAGAGTTCTTCCTCACTCACACCAGGCAAATGCCTTTATGGAATCTTTACCTTAGTCCCTGGTCGACACCTTCCCGAATCCTTTTCCCTCCCCTATCTCGCCAGAGCTTTAGATGCCTAAAGCCATAAATAAAATTCAATTCAACCCGCACAGCCTCGGATGACTGGCACTCCACCTTCATCAATAAGGACCCTCCTCGCTCTCACCCCCACTTTGTTCATTTCTCAAACTCTAAGAGCATTATCAAAATTTTTAGAACATAGCGCACTAGTATTTACAAATTACTATGAAATACAATGGGCAGCGATCTCGAGATCTTGTCGATTGATGAGTACTGAGACTTCATTTAAATAATGACGTCATTTGAAAACGTATCACTCAAGAATGGACAAAATCTCGAGATCGACAGGATTTTCAGTCTAATAACTCTACCAGCTGGTTCAGTGACTATAAGCACTAAAGCCAGCCCCCTCTGTTTCTGTTTTAAGCTTCAACCTCGACCTCGCCAACGGACTTCAACCTCGAACTCGCGATCTCACTTCGACCTCGCTCAACCTCGAACTCACGATCTCATTTCGACCTCGACTTTGCGGTTTGAGGTCGAGGTCGGACCTCGCGAGGTTCAACACCTCTGTTTTGCACTCCCTCTTTTTCGGCTTTACTTGACTTTGTGCACTCCTACCGGTACCATGTCCTCCAATCCCCTTCTGTTCTGGATTACCCGTTTCCGCACCAGCACACTTCCGCATTCTCTCACATATTGAATTCTTGCAATCCTGCCTTCATCTAGGACTTACAACTAAAGGCCTAACTCCCAAAATCCCCCTCTCCGGTTTCTTACCATCCGATCGACAAAAGCTTTTTCCATTCTGCAGATACACCTCGGTTAATCTGACCACGCTAACGCTCTCTTTACACTTTCACGAAGCCTTAGAGCTCTCCATAGAACTGCAATCTCTCATCAAAATCCAGCTTTCTTTACCATCTTCCCCCACCTCTAACATATACGAAACCCTAACTGATGCTTTCCGTCTCTTGCTTGACCTGAGATCCAAACTTTCTCGATTTTGTCTTTCTGCCCTCTCTCAAGGCTCCTCTCTTTCTTTGCCTCTGCCTTCATCCTCCGCTTCTCTCCCTCTACTCGGAGTGAGCCCCCTTTTAATTAGCATCCTGATCCGACCTCTCTTAGGAATTGCGGAGCAACCTAACCTCTGCCCCACAGAGACTCAAAAATAAACTGCGTAAGTGAACCCGCCACCTTAAGCCAACCAAAAAATCCTAAACGCACCCAGCCAGTTCTTAACCTTTCTTCCCGCACACTTTCAGATACCGAATACAAAGCCCTTTCGTACGGCCTTTCCTTCTCTCCTTCCCGCCATATTGAACAAGCCAAATTATTTAATGATTTCCTCACCTTTGCCCGTAACCTCAGGTGGCACTACCACTGGTCCACTCATCCTGACATTTCTCAGACCAGTACCTCTGACACCGAAACTCATCCCAGCCTCCATAAGTTCCTTCCTCCCTCCAGTAATGATCCTCTCCCTCCTAACCACCCTGCTAAACTGTACATTTCCTTCCACTCCAAACAAATTGCTCACCCTGGCTTCACTGACACGTTAATATCACATCACAACTGCAGAACGAAGAGCTATCTCCAATCTTCGTTCTGATCCAACCATCATTATCCGCCCGGCTGACAAGGGATCCACCACGGTAGTCATGAACTACTCTGACTACCAAACAACTTTCCTATCCTACCTTTTACCGTCCCCTCGAGGAAGATCCCACCCAATCCGTCCTTAATAGGATCCGCACCTACCTTCAAGCTCATGGACCCCACGAGGGGCTGTCGCGTTCCACTGCCTCTACACTCTGTCCTGACAATCCCAGAACTCCTAAATTTTACCTACTTCCCTAAATCCATAAACCTGGTAATCCCGGCAGACCCATAGTTTCCAGTATTGGCTCTCCCACTGAAAGAATCTCCGCCTTCCTTGACCACCATCTCCAACCTTTTGTCCAGGCTCTCCCTTCCTACATCAAGGATACCAACCACTTCCTCTCCACAATCCATTTTATCTCTGATCCTCTCCCACCTGACACCATCTTAGTTACAGTCGACGTGACATCATTGTATACCAACATTTCCCACACCCATGTCCTCGCTGCCCTTGAACATTTTCTCGACACACGCCCGTCCTCGTAAACCCAGCACACCATGTCTGCTTCAGCTAGCCGAGTTTGTCCTCACCATGAACAACTTCACCTTTGAGAACCACAATTCCCTGCAAATCAAAGGCACAGCCATGGGCACTCGCATAGCTCCTTCCTATGCCAACCTTTTCATGGAACGCCTGGAGACCCAATACCTCAACTCAACATTTCTCAATCTCAAACCTTTCACCTGGCTTCGCTATATCGACGATATTTTCTTGATCTGGACCCACGGACAGTCTCTGGAAACATTTCTGGAAAACCTCAACTGCACCTTTCCCGTCAAGTTCACCTGGTCCTTCTCGAGGGAACACGTAACTTTCCGTGATGTGGATGTCTGGCTCAAGAACAATCGACTTGAGATATGCGTTCACATCAAACCTACCAACAGTATGCAGTATCTCCATTTCAACAGCTCCCATCCATACCATTCCAAACGCTCTCTTCCATACGCTCTTGTCCGGGGCTCCCGCATCTTCCTCTGATGATGTGATCCGTAAATATTTCAGTACCCTCTCCTTAGCTCTCACTAACCGTGGATATCCCAAACACCTCATCCGTAAACAACTGGACCGTGCCCGTAATAACCCTAACCTCCCCAGGCTTCAGGCCCTCCAAAAGTTTCTCAAACTGGCACACTATATATACTTACTGCATCACCTGAAACTGAAAGAGTTTTCCCGTCGTGTCCCAAAATAGTCTACCGCATATCTCCGAATCTCAACACGATTCTCACCAGAACTGGACCAATCCAGCCCCTTCCCCCAAAACCTAGCAAGTGCAATAGATCCCGCTGCAAAACCTGTCCTATTTTTGATCCCAGTCTTTCCTTCGTACATCCTGTCACTCACAAGACGTACTCTTTCACACGCTCCGGTATTTGCGTGTCTTTCAACCTCGTTTATCTCCTACTCGGTAATCTATGTTCCGCCTTCTACGTTGGCGAAACTCAAACTCCTCTAACATTCCGCATCAATAACCATCGCCATTTCTCGAAATCTCAACTTCCGTACCTCCCCATACCCGAACATACTTTTTATCACGGCTATACGTTTGACGAAACCTTTCGAGTCAGAATCCTGGAAGTCCTGAACCCTGACTCACCTGTCACAGTAAGAAAGAGATGGGAGCAGACATACATCTCCATCCTTTCCGCCAACCATGAACCCGTTCTCCACTGCCTGTAACTCCTTGCAACGCAGTGTCGTCGTCGTCTTCCTTGTTCCGTGTCTAGTTGCACTTTTATTTTATTCTATCTTTCTATATTGTTTCTTTGTTCTCCCTTTCATCTTCATCATTATTGTAATTTTTATTATCATCATTATTTTCCCCTCCCCTCCGATTCTTTACCCTCTTATTTCTTCAGGAAGCCCCTTACCTGCTCCCTTGCACTTTCTTCTCTACTTGGTGTTTTCTCCGATCCATCTAGTCATTTCCCCGCCTCCATAACCTGGCCGCACTGTCACCCAGCATCATTGGCAATATGGCGATTCCTTAACACCACTCCCGCACCTGTCCGCTCTGTTCATTTTCCTTCCTACCAGTTGAAAACGCAATTGCGAAACGTACTAATTTTCATAGTGTTTGTGAAGTTCGTGTGCTCCTATCTCAAGATTTCACTATGTAAGTACCCTTTTTTCTATCTTGTTTGCCATCTTATATATATACAGTATATCGCTAGCACAAAGGAAAACCGGGAGGGCGATTTAAGGTAAATTTAAGAGAAAAATGAAGGAATATACTTACAACTATATGTTTTGTATTAGAGCACACACACAAATATACACAGATTACTACAATATTTCGTTCCCACAGTGGCACTTAATCATGTGAAGAGGAGAAAACGATCTATATATATATATATGGGCAACGCCCTAGCCGAGCTGGTCTACCGGTTCCCGTAAGATCACCGAAGTCAAGCAGCTCTGGGTCTGGTCAGTGTTTGGATGGGTGACCGTTTCAACACTCCAGATGGTGTTGCCTGTGCGGCGTCCACCCAGCGTCGTGAGGCCAATTGGGGAGCTACCTGAATAAAGAGGTAGCGATCACAGTTGAGGGCTTCGGCTCTCCTCTCCCAACACGTCTGGTCAGCGTGGGAGCAGTAGACCACCTCCTCCCTCCGGGAGAGGCCTCATCCAGTAGTGGATTGAATATGGCTGTGTATTATTATTATTATTATATTATATATATATATATATCACTAACACAAAGAAAGGCCGGGAGGGCAATTTAAGGTAAAATTATGATAAAAAAGAGATTACTTACAGCTTGTTGTTCTTTCGATGATTTCACCTTCATGCTCGGAGAGTAACAGACACACACGTGAGTAAATAAAGACTAAGACGACAGTGGCGCCACGTAGCGGACAACGCATAGAGAACAGTTGACTGTTAAATAGCGCATGAATTTGCGGAGCGTGGAAAAAATTGGCAACTACAGCGGGTAAGTTCGGGAGGGAATTGTGGAAGGAAAAGTGTTGAAAATGCACTGCAGACGGGTGTTTTAGTTATTGAATGTTAAGGTCAGGATACATTTTCGCATTTAAACCATGAATATAAGCGCCTTCCCACAGACGACGTGTTGAGGCGCTGGTCGTAGGGGGTAAAATGTGGATTATTCCAATCAGGAAAGATATATCAAAATTGGTGTTGTGAGACTGTATGTAAGGATACTGGGGCATCCGGTTTGTTGATAGTACAGAAGTGACGATAGTTATTAATACGCATGTGGGGAGCACGACCTGTTTCCCTCACATAAAAGGCATCACAGAACTTGCAGGTTAGGATGTATATAACATTAGGGGTGTGGCATGTACCCTTGGGATTTAGGGTGTACCAGCTACTAGCAGTATTGATAGTGACCATGAGAGAAGTGATGAAAATGGATCAGGTCCTTCATCTGGGGGTCTTGCATGCATGGGCGCCGGTTTGCGGTGGTGGCGAAGAGGGATTCGTACGGACCAAGATGTTTCTAAGGTTAGGGGGATGCTGAAAAAGTCTTTGTTTTTGTTCTACTCGCGTGTGTGTCTGTTACTATCCGAGCCTGAAGAAGGTGAAATCACCGAAATATTCAAGATTTTCGGATTTATAAGTAAAAAAATGAAATGTATGGGCGGTGACAGCACTATGGCTTAACGCCCTTCCCGATACGGGGAAGCCCCTTATCTTTGTCACGTCTCGGATTTATAAGTGTTAGTGTTTGTGTCTGTTCACCTATAGAACAATAAGTTGTAAGAAATCCTTTTTTTATCATAATTTTACTTTATATATATATATATATATATATCGTACGTATAGAAAAAGGCCGGATAGCCAATATAATAGGTGAAATGTTAATAGAAAGGAAGGATTTACGTAATATCTTGACGAAAATCACATACACACAAGACTGTAAAGTCACTTAGAATTTTCGCATATATGTGTCATTAGTAGAGTAGACAAAGAAGTTCGCTTAACACATGTTCACAACTTGAAGTAATAGAAAAACTTTATAGGAGCTATCATTCAGGGTTTCGCAGGCTTTCATAATGCTCAACTTAAACCTGCAGTAACTTTTTTTTCTTTATTCTCACTTCGTCTACACCCACACTTCCTTTTCTCCCCTGCCCATTCATTTTTTCTTTTTGCGTTTTCTATATTGGCTCCCACTTTTTATGATTGACTCAGCAACCTACTCCCTTTTCATTGCGTTTCCTACCGTACCATATTCCCTTTTCGGGGTACGTTTTCTATACTAAATCCAACTTTTCGGGGTACGTTTTCTATACTGTATCGCTTTTTTTCGGGGTGCATTTTCTATACTGAATCCCATTTTCTCCGACTGCGTCTTCTATACTGGATTGCACTTTCCTGACTACCTATCCCTTACTGAGTCCCAGTTTTTATTGCACCCAGCTCAATATTCAACACAAAACACCATTTCGAAAATCCCTTTCCCATGAGGACTTGCGCACGCACAGAACGCCGTCAATTGTTTTTGATGTGGTCGTCTACCATGTTTTTCTATCACTTTAAGATCTGAACGTGTGTTAAGCGAACTCCTTTATTGTCTACTCTACTGATAACGCATGTATGAGAAAATTCTACTTTACTTTACAGTGTTGTGTGTGTGTGTAATTGTGTACGTGATTTTCGTCAAGATATTACGTGAGTACAAATCCTTTCCTTTCTATTAACATTTCACCTATATATTGTTGAATGGTACTTAATACCCAATGCAATAAGTAATTGTAAACAGAATCGGCTTTATTTCATAAAAGAACCCAATCTCACATTTATTCAAAGAAAGAAGTGAAAAGTGTTTTCAGTTAAAACAATTCTATCTCATCTGTGTATTTAAAATCCAGACAGTTAAGAAAATATGAGTTTTCAATCAAGGACATGCTTGGTAGGAGAAAAGTTGCAGTGAAGTGCCGACTCCTCTCTAATTGGCTGAAAATTAGGTTTACAGTGATCTGCCATTGGTGAGTGACAGACGTCCATGTAGTGAGTTTTCCTTTAAAAACTTGAAGCAGGACTCCCTCTTGGCCGTCTACATTGTTTTACCAACGAGAACAAGTCTTCGATGATGTGACCCGACTCAGGTCTGAACCAGCCAGGAGAGAGAGAAAAGTTAAGCAGTCCTGAGCAATTCTCGATGAGAAGAAAAGAAGAAGGCCTCGTTTCAAGAGACCACTTGCAGTACGAAGAACGACCGAGGTTTCAACCCAAATCTACATCTTCTCCGCAAAGAAGCTTGGTTCATCGCCGCAGTTATAGAGGTATGAGAATTGGGTTCTATTCTATATCACGTCCGTCATATAGTCTGAAGCTCACAACGTTCCGTTATTTTGTATTATAGTTCTACTTGTTAGTCTGTATAAATGCATGGGTGCTATTGCCTTTATCTTCTATCCAATCTTAGTAGGTTCTTTCCTTAAAACCCCAATACAAAGTTAACTAACCCTCGGTGTTTTAATCCAAGATACTGTATTTTATCTGCCAGATTGAGTGTTCTACAAGAGAATTGTTAGGTCTTATCTTAGCTGTTTAATATAAAGAAAGAAAGTGTTACCAAAAGTGTCCAACAAGCGTACATTTAGCGTTGTAGTGCAATTGTATCAAAATTACGGGTAAGCTACGTTCTCCATTCAAAAGGTTTCTCAACACATTTGAGAAATTTACAATATATTATAAGGTAAATTTATTATAAAAAGTAAGGAGAATACTTACAGCTTATCCGATCTTAGAAGAAACACACACACGTACACAATACTGTTCTCCAAACGATTAACCGTCCGCTACGTGTCGCTACTGTTGTCTAAGTCTTTTGTTCTATCCACGTGTGTGCGTCTCTCTTCCTCTACAGCAAGTCTACGATATTAATATCGAAATATTGCAAAAAACTATGTGAAGATTAGTGTTGTGTACGTGTGTGTTTCATCTTCTACGGAACAGATGAGCTATATTTTCCTTACTTTTTATCATAAATGTACCTTAAATTGCCCTTCCGGCTTTCCTCTGTATTAGTGATATATACTGTATATATATATATATATATATATATTACTGCACAAAACCCATTTATGAGTCTGACTGCAATACTTCTCGCTGTCACTGGAGAGCATTTTTTTTTAAATATTACAATGGACTCTGGCAACACTGTTGATGAAGAGTGGCACTGGGAGATGTGTTTCACTTCTGTTTACCCCAGATGTCATTTTTAACGAAAAAGGACTAAGTTGAAAATGTCCAGAAACAATTGACAAATTATATACACTCAAAACCCCTAAAATTTACAGCGAGAGATTCGCTTATTAGCTGTTCATTGAAGCATGAAAATACTGGAAAGGAGGATAATTGTTTCCTCAGGTAGATAAAACTTATAAGCTTTTATAAAGGGAACTTTTTCTAGTGTTCAATTAACAACCTATAGTGGCACAGAAATGTTGCAATCGGTCTCATAAATAACCCATTGCAACTTGTGCAAGAATACAGTTTAAAATAAATGACTCTGGCAACATAATTTAAAAACCGTTCCTGAGTGATGTTTGGTGTGTCGTTGATGAATGTCTTAAAAATTTCTCAATATACAAGGTTATTTCAGTTTAAGACCGGTGTCCCCATGTATATTAGCTTAAAAGTTACATACTATAAAAGAACAGGTTGCGTAACCTTTGGGATACTCGGTATACAAATTGCTCTATTTTCATCAACGAACTCAATGGCGTTAATAATGAAAAGTGTCACTGTCAAATGAAAGCAACTACCGGAATACAGAGTCACTGCGATAATGGAGAAGTTACAAAGATATCTCAAAACCAGATTTTTCTTTATCCAAGCAGCGAACAGAACTCATATAGATAGACTAACAATCGTTTTCTTGTTACATTAGAACTAGTTGATATCCAGAAAATATTAACACATTCGGAGATATTTACACAAAAATAAAATTCCCTGACTTTTCCAGGTTTTCGAAACTCTTAGCCATCATAAAGGTGATTCTAAATTGGGATTTCCGTGGCCTATAATTTCCAAACCAGAAATAACAAAATAAAACTAAGAACATGAAAGTGTAACTATCAAAAAGTTTTATTTGGTAACGTTAGGATTTTGAGGATGAGACATCGCTTTTTTCTTTTTCTGTTAGACCGGGCTCGTTTCGTGTTTACCTGATCTTACACCACTTAATTTCTTCCTGCAGGGATACGTAAAGGACATTGTTTACAACACCCATGTGAACCTCTCGACTAACTGAAGTTTCGAATTGTTGCTGCGAGCGAAACATTTACACGGCAAATTCTGAAGAACACAGAGATTTAATACTTCTCGGAAATCTTACGTTGTACTAAATGTATACATATGTTAACGTTTTTTATCATTCTACAGTATTGATTCTATTTTGTGTGTGTGTGTGTGTGTGTTACATTTCCATATTCCTAAACTAGTCTATTTAGCTTCCGGTTTGACAGTCATACTTGTTTCCTTCCATAAGTCTATATTCCTTTCTCCAATGACATGACCCTATTATCTGTAACCTATACGAATACAATGCTTCAGGGTTATACGAAGAAACTACTTCGTTACTTTTTTTTTTTTTTATCACTATACAAATATAAAATTATCTGCATCTACCAGTTTTGTCAACTAGACTTTTTCCCTACTATATACAGGGCTTTTCAAACAATACACGACAAGATTTCAGGAATGAACTCCCCATAGTACAAAGACAAAAATTATGTCAAACTTTTATCAATTAATGAGTAATATCAGAAGTCACAAATGACGTAATAGTTGGACAAATAATAACGAATGCCGTGTCGGTTTAGCAAATCACAATCAAAATTGTATCCAAAGAATGTGAATGAACAATGTTTTATATTTAACAGTGCATCTTAGAAAGGATTCTTGTGCAAAGTATTTCGTTGACAATCATCTGAATCTCCTAACAGCTGCACTCCTCAATCAAAATTTGCTAAGAGACATTTTTTGAGTACAACTTCGTTTGTCATTTACAAAATTGACTCGAGATACGTCCTTATCTGTCAAGCTATTAAGTGATTTGTAACCATCACCAGATATAGCTTATACACGTCACATGTTTGAGAAATAACTTTCGTAGTTCGCGGCTAGATCTTCTAGATTTGAACCTGCGTCGCCTCCCTATTACCGCTCCGTAGCGACTTTTCCTATGGTGAATAACAATACAATGAAAAAGATTTCGCCACTTGGCATTTGTTGAATGTTTCTTTCACTTTAAAACGTCACTTCGCCCTTTCCTTTATAAAACTTTTGGGGGTCATTTCATATTAAATTTACCGGAACTTGAAATCTCGGAAATCCGTAGTAGTACTATTGGTAAGGATGATAAATACAAAATTTCAAATGCTTTTCTCTTTTGATTTTTGACGCGTTTTGAAACTTTTAAAGTCACGAAACAACTATTTTTTGTTCTAAAGAGCTTAGACTTGCACCATTGTTTTCAAAATTACAAGGGCTTTAATTTGATACGTTACTTGACTTTATTAGACGAATCTTTAAAAATAATGCATGAATTTTAGTGTAGATACCTGCAGTTTGCGGTTATACGCTACCAAGTAATTAATTAGCAAGTTGTCTTTTTGATGCGTTATGGACATAAAATAAATTGTGGTTCTCTTTGAATAAATTCACTCTACTTTGGCACTGTCAAAAATCACTTTTTTTTTAGTTTATTACAAAACAAATATATTGTACTGTCATAGTAATTTATACCATGTAGGCTCTACTGGAGTTAAACGAAAAGATATACATCACTTTTCAATTAAGGTAATTTATTTCTAATTCAAAATTTAGTCATCAACTTTGTCGATCAAATCATAAATCACTGGTTTTAAATCAGGAAGTTTCTAAGTTAAATTTATGAATACAATGCACATTTCTTCGATAAAAGTTGGGAAGCTTTAGACATGTCTTTAGCAGATAATTAAAGTCTTGCCAGCTCAGTGAGTGGGTTATTATTACATATAATAAAGGTTTGTGGCACTGTAAAAATGTCTGGTCTTCTGGGGTAAGCAAAATAAGGCGCTAGAGAAACGATACACTAACTTCTTTTTCAGAGTCATGTTTTGATAATACGATTGCTGTCATATGCACAAGCGACAAATCCACTGTTCAAATGACACATCATCTGCATTTGGAGCAACTTGAATATTGTTAAGATCTGATGTTTCGTAGTCAGATACAATTTTTCTGTTACTAACAAGAATAAAGGCGTGATAACTCTGTCCCAGTGACAGTTACAACTTAAATAAAACTTTTCCCAGGTTTTTCTCTTCTTGTGCATCATTGTAACATGAAATAACAAAACTGAAACAATGTTTCCTTTCCTCCTCTGAAATAACTGGAGGGGAGTCAAAATCTGATTATCTACTGCGTTGTGAAAACTAGCTTTATAGTCCAGGCAAAATATACCATATAGGAGCCTTACCTGGAAAACTTCATGGAGTTCTGGAAATACGTTAATGTTTTTTGGGTCGCTGAATCCGAATTTTTAACTTCCCAGGAAGAAGGAAAATTTTGAAGAAAAAGATGGAAGGGAAGACAGGAGAGCGAACGTAAACGAGTGGTTAAGTGGAGTTTTACCGATGCGCGCTATCGACCCCCACCCCGTTCGTCCTACGTCCAAATGTGACAGGACCTTTTTCGTTGCAAACTTTGTCTACTTTCCGAATTACAAAATAGACGATTTTTTTTTTCAAAAGATCCGATTTTGGGGGCTGTTTTTTTTTTTTTAAAAAAAATTGGGGGGATTTTTGGTGGAAGTTAAAAATTCGAATTCAGCGACCCAGAAAACATAAAATAAACCTATTTCCAGAACTACCATGATTTTTTTCAGGTAAATCTTATATTGCTTGGACTATTAAGTGCTAGTCTTTTCACTGTGCCTCCAACTCCGTCGCACACTCCCTTTCTATGCGATGTTGCATAAAAATGCCATGTACTTCTATTCCATCAAAATCCTTCGAATGGTGTCAAAAATGAGAAAAGTTCATTCGATTATTATATTGGGCAGCTGAGTCATCACTAAAATAGCACACTTTCTTCAAATTTGGCATAAAGTCTTGCTTTATAAATTCAATTAGGTTTTTTAAAACACCTGAATAAGCACTGTGTTATGGGCCAAACAATCCGAGATGAATACAAAACTCTTGTAGGTCAACACATCTGTCACACTGTTTTCGTTTCTTCCTTGAAATAACCTAAACATGGATGGATTGTAGCCATTGAGTTATTCCAATGAAACCCTTGTGCTTCACTGAAGCACAAATGAGAAGTTTTCTGAAAAGTCGACATTGTACAATCACTTCACTTTCTCCCAAAGCAGATTTCTTTTCAGATATAGTATTTACTAGTTTTGTTCTACAATAGAACTGAAATAAAGATAACGGTATGTCACATTTTAACCAATTAAATTTACTTTGCTATAAACCATTATGCATACTGCCGTTTAAGCTATTTACACACGTTATGCAGAAGTGGCTGTGTACTTCTGTTAGAAAAAAAATCAACTAGATCCCATTTAAATATCATTATTAAATTTGGCACATACATTCTAATTATATGCACATTGAACACATCTTTTAGTTATTAAAAAAAAAACTTTCGATTTTGAGTTCTGCAAAAAACATTTGTTTTATTTTTGAAAATTTAAAGAATGGTCTAATAAAGTCAAGTAATATATAAAATTAAAACCCTTGAAATTCTGAAAGGAATGGTGCAAGTTTAAGCTGTCTAGGACAAATAGTTTTTGAGTTTCGGACTTTTAAATGTTTCAAAACGTGTCAAAAATCAGTGATTTTTTAATATTTAACAACTTATTATAACTCGAAAACCAAAAGTGACAAAAACATCAAAGTTTGTATTTTTGATCATATTGATACATAGAACACAATTCCCAAATATCACACATTTTGTAAAATTTAAGGTCTTTTTTATTATTATTATTATTAATAATATTTGGTATGGAATGACACTTTGATGAAGATTCACGATGACGACCATAATGGCCATACACGCAATGCTACTGATTTGACTTTCATTCCTTCAACTGTTTTCACAAATAAAAGTGTCTTGGAACTTTTGCGTCGCCCCTACATACATACAATACGCTTCGTAGAATACCGAGGAACTGTGACATGCCGACAATGTAAGCACATAAGACGGCGGAAACAACAGATGTCACAACAAGCAGATCGGCATGCTAGGGACCAAGCAGCTAACAAGCATTTCAGTCACAATGTGTACAAGGATTCGGCAGCAATCAGACTTCAAACGCAGAATGGTTGTGAGTGCCAGGAGTATGAGAGGCCGTCAATAATTGAGATGATTCGGATTTCAAATGTTCCTCTCTGAAGAGTCACAAATTTGGGGAGAATACTGTCACAAGCCATGATGGTCAATGCAGTGGTAAGCGGCAGCCGATGAGTTAAACTATGGGCTACAGTAGCTCAGGTGACATCGAACATCAACCAGGGAGATATCAGAAACACGTCCACAAGGGCAATACAGCGCCCCTGAGATCAATGGGTTTTGCAAGACGTCGACCCACACAAGACGCATCGGGCCATGTGTCTGAACCTGGCGCTGCGATATCGTCACTTGACCACAGATAACGGGCGAAGGTTATCGTGGTCGAAAATTCATGGAGACTCCGTGTGAGCACAGTAGGTTCGTCACCGGTTCTGGGGTATGTTCTGTTGCACTAGTTTGGAACTTCTGGTTTGTCTGAAGCGAGCGTTAACATCGCGCTGCAGGCTATCTGTATCTTATTTTCCTAGTCCCCATAGTTACAGTCGCAAACTTATGAACGGCACTGGGAAGGCAAGAAAGTTCAAGTCCTGCTGTTGACCATACTGACTGAGGTTTTCTAGAACCCCTCAGTCCTACCAGGCGAATGCCAGTATATTAGCTAGACATAAGCCCTTTCCCTGCCCTAGAAGTGACTGCCGAGGGACTTAATCCCTCAGACTTCTGACATAGACTAAATAATAATATAGGCTTATACCGCTTACCTATTTTCGTCTGCGCTCAAATTAAGAGCATGTGATTTACCTGCCGTTTGCTGGCCCTGGTAGTTATACTGGGGAAAAAACTAAGTCTATTTTATTATTTAGTCTATGCTTCTGATGAACTTAAACCATAGCTATGTGTCTGGCCCTTAAATATATGTAACAAACAATTTGCCACGTTGCAGGCCTAGGGTCGCCTAGTTGGAGATTCGAAGACAACCGATTGGCCACCTGAGTTCCTGGATGTAAAATCTGTTGAGATCGTTTGCAAAATACGCAACCTGGAAGCGTAATTCAGGTTCAGACTCCGGCACCAACAACGCATGAGGACTTGTGGGTTACAATTGAAGCTATGTGGATGGTGATACCTTCAGCCTGCTTTCGGATGCTCAGAGACTCCGTGTGTGAAATGTTTCGAAAAATGGCAACGTATATTAAAATTAACACAAACTACAAATAATACTAGTTTATTTAGCACACTATAAACTGTGTCCAAAATGTTCGTCTTCTAAAGAAGTTTTCATTTATGTTAACGAATGTAAATTTTATCAATTAAAAATGTTTTACTGATGGTCAATACGGATCAGTTATGAGGCATTCCACGTCACTTTAACCACACTGACACGGATTGGAATAAAAATTGATGTGTGCACTTTCTACTTAGATGAGGATTCATGTTAAATTTTGCTTCCCTAAGCCTTACAGTACCTGAGACAGCAAGGTGAAATTTTGAGAATTTCCGTAAATGGGACATTGAAAAACAAACTTTGAAAAAATACCTAATGGTTATTTTCCCAAAATTTGTGATGTTACAAAAAATCTTTTTGTTGTTAAATTGAATCTGACGCTTTGTTTTTTCTCGTTCTAACTCACTCACTCACTTTATGGCTTATGGAACTCGCAAGTTCATCGCCGCAGTAACAAACGTTCGCTACTGGATTCTATCCTGGGCAATATCAAGCGTTTTCATCACGAACATCTACTTCTCGAAGATCTCTTCTAATATTGTCCTCCCAACGACGTCTCGGTCTTCCCAATGGCCTCTTTGCATCCGGTCTTCCAACCAGGATAGAATATAATCTTAGTTTTCCCCATCCGAGCTACATAGTCTGCCCACCTTAGTCGTCGCGATATCATTCTAGTTCAGAAATAACAATGATAATAAGACGTCTTTATCACGGCTTGCATACATATGTTATAGGAAAATACACTAATCCAGGATTGAAAATTCCCAGGCTGAGAGTGGCCTTAGTTTAAAGAATTTGTTCATACTTTTAATGAAGAAACAAGTCTGAGCCCTAAAAAGTTTTCTTCGGCTTCTTTTTAATTGTTTTCATTCCTGATGGCAATAGTCAATGCTATGTTCTTAAATATATATATATATATTATTGACAGCAGGGGAGCTGCTGTCAATAAAAGACACTGGCGATCACAGTGAGAGCTTCGGCTCTCCTCTCCCAACCTGTTGGTCAGCGTGGGAGCAGCAGACCAACTCCTTCCTTCAGGGAGAGGCCTCATCCACTAATGGATTGAATATGGCTGTGATTTATTATATATATAATACGAAAACAGTTTCATTTAAAGAAACAAAATTACAATTTTGTGCATAGAAGTCAAATGATAAAGTGCTGGACTGGTTCAAAATAAGAAAATGAACAAGACAGTACTTATAGTTTTTATCCTTTCACTTATCGTTTCAGTTGTCAGTTTATTATTCTTTATATTTTTTCACTTTCGGTTTCATCCCGTTCATCGGAGCTGAATTTTATCTTAAAGCCCTTAGACAACTTTGGTCCAGGCCGAGTGGATGATGGAAGAATCGGTGGAATAAAGAAAGTGGGATAACCCAGAGAAAACCCACTCAACACGGTATTCGACCACCACAAAACTCACATGGCACGAGTCGAGATCGAACCGAGAACTTCACGGGCAAGAGGCGAGCGCTCTACCACTGAGAAATCGCGGCCCTCCTGTTTGTTGGTCATTACGAGTCTTGGAAAATACGCTTTAAATCATTATAATCACATAGAAGTAAGCATGATAAAACTTTGGTAAACTTTATCTTGTATGGGCCATTGTAGTAACTTTTGACTCGGCCCGTCACGATTATCCGTCACGTTCTAGTTCAAATTAACAAAGACAAACATCCATGTCCCAACCGGGATTCGGCACGAGACTTCGAGTCGGTGGCTTAGCGCCCTAATCCACATGGCTAACAGGTCGGCAAAAACAAAGTAAGCATGAGTTTCCAAGAAATACTGAACACAAAATATCAAGTTTCACACAATAACATCGTTAAATTATATAAGTCCTGTTTATTGCAAAGCCTTTATAGGGGTCATTTCACAGAATTTCGACAAGTGGTGGTCGCTAGACTATTTTATATTTCCTTCATATTTGGTACATTGAATGCCATATACAAGCGAAGTTGGAAAACAGTTTTTGAAAAAAAAAAAATATTGCACATCGTTCAGGATATTCCAGCGTGTTAAAAAATGAGATTCTACAAAAACAGCGAATTATAAAGTTACACATATTTCACAAACCAGTTGAGGTATTTGAATAATTCAATAACATTTAAAATATAGACACCTCAGACAATATTTAAAACTATGTCTTTAAGTTCTAGCCTTAAAACGACTATCAGACAGCGTGGTTTAAACAGTTGTAAAATATAGGTGAAATTCTAATTTTTAGATTTTTTTTCCTGATTAAATGGAAAGAAATAACAAGCCGTTTACTTTATTATTATCTACTACTGTCACTGTAATGACAGAAAAAAAAATTAACTACTTGTGTCATTTCCTTTTCTTTATATCGAGACTTCGATTTCATAAAA